>ML780334.1:217927-283408 GCA_009831015.1 Picea engelmannii
ATTCTCCTTTTAAATGTGGCAAATTAAATAGCATTCGGATTCTTAGACTTTTTATTATAATTATAAATCATTTTCACTTTATAATATTTTCTTTCAATATTTTACATATCATTCATTTAGTTTCAAGTGGGATTATACTAACCAAAGGTATAAATTACTTAATTTATGCTTTCAACTTAATTCGGTTTTTTATTTTTAAGTAATTGTAATGCCTCCTCAATATTTAATTTATGGTTTGAATTTATAATATGTATATTGCTTTAAATGGTTACGTTGGTTATTTGGACAACCTTTACAAAATCTTTTCAATGTTAATTCTATAGCCACAAGTTTGTAGAAGGTGGCGGGAGCCTAGGTAATATACGGTTACTACAACCATTTATGCACAGATCTTTCCTTGCACTTTCTGTAAATAGCATAGCAATTTCTAGATGAATGAATGCATCAACATGAGATACCTCCAGTCTTTTGAGGTTAACCAAGGTTTGAATCTCTCTGGTTTGATTGTACACATTCCAATTTGTAGCTAGTTTGGCAGCCCTTGTTCACATAGTAACAATGTTCTTATTGTCTCTCTCATCTCGATGTTGGTACTGTCAATCCATTTCCAAAAATATATATTGTATAAATGTGATTCATTCCCACGTATATTCCCAAATCATTAGAAAGAATTGATATATACTCACATGGTCAATGAGCAACGAAACTGATTACTCCCTTAAAATCAATAGGCAGCAAAAAAAAATTGATTAACTATGAATTGGACAATTTTTGTAGATTATTTATTTGAAGCTTCCTACTCTTTTGCTATTAATGATTTATGTTTTCTTTATTATCTTTGTTTTTTATTTTTATTTTCATATGTAACAATGGAATGATCTTTACAACACTTTAATCCATGACAATGGAATCTTCTTTAACCAAAGTTTTGTACCAAATTCATTCACCCTTGATCTTTACAACACTTTAATCCCTGGCAATGGAATCTTCTTTAACCAAAGTTTTGTACCAAATTCATTCACCCTTCTGCTTTAGAAATTGGCTTGAATTGGTATTTCTTCAATTTGCATTAGAGTAAATTTTTTTAGTCAAAATTTTGAATTTTAAATGGTAAAAGACTTGATTTTGGTCAAAGACATGTAGTTAATAGAAATATGGGGTTGGTCAAATTTCAAATCAGATATGTTTGATTAAATTTTTGTGGTCAAATGTCGAGATCATATTTAACTTTGATATCAATGAAATGAACAGAGCTCATTTACTGAATATCCTACATAAGTAGGACAATAAATCAAAATACATATAAGACAAATAAGATATAAATAACTAATGAGATACGATAATTTAGCTTGATTATACAATGGCATGTGATGATATCCTTATATGCATTCACTAGTCATGATGGTTGAACAATCATGTCTTTTAGTTTAGTTGGGATGTCTTTTAGTTTTATTATGATTATTTAGTATTATTATATTATAATATTTTTTCATATTTATAATTTATAAGTTTTATGTTTATTACAGATTTGGAGATTATAAGGGGGATTCCTTGGTTAGAAGGGGCCATCCTTGAGGACATCAAGACTTCCCCATGTCCCTTATATATTTTTTGCTAAAATTAAGTAGTTATATATCTTGATGACTTCAAGATGTATGGATGCCCCCTATCCAAATTGAGGTCTATGTGGCACTAATTTTCCAAGAAATCCATTCACACACTGGTTTAATATTTAGACAATGTCAAATATTATCTATGCATTGGATGCTAGAATAATATGTAGTATGTTTTTGAAACTAGGGGTAATCACAACAATAGTTTTGATTCCCATTGTAGGTTTGTCTACCCTATCTCTACTCTCATTTTCTCAAGATTTTAATATCCATGCAAACAAGGTCTTTGGAACCTACCATTTAGGATTTGCTCATTTTATTGAATTGCATTATAGTGATATATTATATATCGTTTGTTCCAAATTTATAATATCTTTTAATATTTGAGTGTTTTTATTATAGTGAAAACACATTGAATAAGACAATTGATCTGTGTAACTGTCTGGACAACTGACAGGTACAAATCATGACACATCCCACTTCGCATGCTATGGCTGACGACGAGTACTTTGCTAACAGATTTTTCTTACTCATGAGCTTTGTAGTACAATCCACATCTTCCATGACTCACCAAAGTGCTAAAAATGATCATGAATATGGACATGTGGAAGTTCCTGTAGCGCCCAGATCGATTTGTCTTTTTCACTCTTGAGTGGATTAGACTTTGAATCTGCAACTCATGAAGTTAAATAATCATGATGCATAAGCATGACATGACTAATGGCTCAAATGAAAAGACTTGAAACCATTTGATGTCATCAAGTAATCATTCGAACATGTGTCTAATTCCCCATGTCTCCCTCTCACAACATTAATTCCATCTCATTCATTCACCCTAGCATTCTTTTAAAACCCCTTAAGGTAAGATATTATAATTTTAACAAAATGCTAAAGCTTTTAATAACTTATACAAAATTTTAAATACCAATTAGAAATGAATGAGGGATAAAACCAGGTAGAACATAGTAGGTGTTAACAATGGCTACATGGGGGATGGAGTTTTCCCTTTGAAACTCCAAGAACTTTGAGTAGACCTGTGCCTTCTAATACTTTGAGCTTCAGACCATGCTTGTTTGCAAACTGTGTTGGTCCAGCTTCTGGGATTTGAACAAACTTTATTCAAAAATATATCAAACTGCAAAAGTAAAGACCATTTCTGAAAACTGAAAAACAAAAAAAGTAGTATGCTCCATTGGGCTATGGAGTCTTTATTGCATAACTACCACACAACACTGATATATACAATGAGATTTGGGCCACCAACGTCCTTAGTAAAAGAATTTCTTCAAAAAACATCCATGTATTGGGCCACCAAAAACCTCTTCACCTTCCAAATTCTGCAATAGGAAAGTGTTGTTATGCAAAAAAAAATCAACCCCGAATGGACATGTCCACAGACTATCAAACTTCCCATGATGATATTCCATGCAAGCATCCCATTTCAAAACCAAATCACCATGTACAAGTTGCTCTATTTTTTTATTTTCTATCAAAAGTATCCTTAATCATTTATTGATGTTGATGTGCCTTCTCTAAAAGTTTCTCCCTTGCTTGATGTAGTTCCACAATCTGACAGATCCTTCTGATAGCATCATTTTTCTCAGCCTCAATTTCTTGCATATACTTCACAACCGGCAAAGCAAGTTGTATGGGGAAAACAGCTTCCATTCCATATAATAATTGAAGCAGTGAAGTTCCAATTGCTCTTTTGGTGCTTACTCGATCAACCCACAAGGCATATTTTAACTTTGCATCCCAAGCCCTCTTATTGTCCTCCAAAATTTTCTTAATAATCCTGACCATACTTTTATTGGAAGATTCCACCAAACCATTACCTTGTGGATAATAGGCAGTGGAATGTTTGAGCTTGATACCATATTTTTCACAAAATTTAATCAAGTTAGTAGACTTAAAGGCTACATCATTATCTATGATGATCGTATCAGGACAACCAAACCTGGATAAAATATTTTCTTCCAGAAAATCTATGATCACTTTATTAGTTTCGATCCTTGTAGGTATGGCCTCTATCCATTTTGTAAAGTAGTTTGTTTCTTCCAGAATCCATCTATGTTGGTGATCTGGAAATAGGGGGCTGACTTGTTTTTCTATGCAAGCACCCTTTACTCCATTAAAATAAACTTCAGGACCTTGATCTATGTCAAAGTTGTGCAAGAGGTTTTATGTGTCAAGTTTAGGCTTCTTTTATGTGTGTATGTGTGAGGTTCTTTAAAGGTTAAATGTGTTGTTTAAAGAATACAACAGCAAATGAATTGCAGAAAATAATAACCAGCAAACTCACAACAATAACAAGATGATAAAGGAGTTCACCCCCAACTGGGCTACATCTCCTTGAGCCTCCATCAATGGACTAGGCTCTCTGGGATTAGTTTTCCAAACATTATTTTACAAGATGCTTCTCAACTCCAATGGATTTAATGACTATACCATTGGGTTCCAAATACATAAAAACCCTAAAAATGACTATTGGATCTCTGAAAACGAACCATGGCTCATCCGGGCATGACCTCTTCTACATGTGGCCTTGATCTTCCCTGAGCTTCCTTGTGGAAAAAACACCTATAAAAGTCCTCAAATGCTTCTAAAACCTATCCCAATGTGTTCAGATCATATCAATTAGTCAAAAATGACTATTCAGTCACAGAAAATAGACTTGGGCTCATCTGAGCATGGCCTCCTTCAATGGTGGCCCTAAGCTCCCTGGAGCTCCTGAAACTTCAAGGTATAAAAAAATACAAAATAAGTCTCCAAATGGCTTTTAAAACTGTGCCAATGGATTCATAACATCCAAAAACCCCTAACTGGGCTTTTTCAACACCTCATTTGGCCAAAAAATGAAGAAGATAGGCCTCCTGCCATTTTCCTCCTTCAAGCTTGTTGTCTCTGGTTCGCCAATTCGCACCTGTGTGTGAGTAACCTAGCTTCTGGGAAATTCCTGTGCCTAAACCCAGCACACACATGCATCTCCATAAAATGTGCAAATTTTTCGAATGGTTAGGGAACTAAGCCCCCAAAACGCAGAGGTGTTGGACGCATAGGGGGCATGTGGCCATGTTTCCCACGCATAAAAAGGGCTTTGTTAGCATGATTCTTTGTGGGATCGACACGTGTCCAGGTGCGTGGGTGGGAAACCGTTTAAAAAACAATGCACGCATATATGTGGCAAGGGTCATATGGGATATGGCACATAACCCTCGCGCCAACCATAAAACAATGCGAATTTAAATAAATTGAACAACGCATAAGTGTTAAGTGACACTATGTGGCGCGTCGGTTGGGTGGCCATTGCCAAAGCGCTTGGTCTGTGGTGGAGGTCCGAGGTTCGATCCCCACAGACTCCATAAACTTTTAACACCCAAACTTAACATGTTTCCATGTGGCAGCCCACGCCTGGGCCACGTGGCACCTCATAATTTGCCAAAAACAATGCCACATGTCACCAACAGATTCACCCACATATCTGCCAACTACCAACTCAGCACTGACACATCATCTCTTGCCACATCACCTCTTCCACGTCATTGTTTCCACGTGTCAGTTTGTACACCTACCATGTCATCATGTACAGATTGTACAGTCAACATTTTTTTGCCTGTTTGGCAAATCGAACAGATCGTGATATCTCACTCATCTGATGTTTGTTTGACCCCATTTGAAATGAGTTGGGTTCGTGATGATGAGGCCTACGCTCCTATTCATTTTGAGGCGATTCTGAACACTTTCATTTTTGCGCTAAAATTTGACCCCTGGTCCAAATTCCGATCACACCTTCCCACTAAAAATATTTTGGACCCAAAAAAGTTGATGATTATTTGCTAGAGCTTCAATACTCTTATGCTTCCAAGTTCTATCAACTGATTCTATTTGAAAATTCTATTTGAAAATTATTTTTGACAATCACCTGGATACCTTGACATGCCTTGCACTACGACTGGCTATGTCCCTCAACCACTGTTCTCTGGTTGCTACTGACCCACTGTTCTCTTTTTGCTTGGAAGACTGACAGCCTTCCCACTGAGAATCAATTCCCTCTTGTGAACTCTTTGGCGTCAACACAATCCGCTCTACAATGGCTGCAAAAATTTTTCTTGCGACATCTTGTCACAAACCAAGAAAAACCATCAATCTTGAAAACAAACTTGATACAAGACTAAAAATGATGCCAACAAAGTCTTTTTGTTCTTCAAACAAATGGTCGCATCTTGTACTTCATCAAAGTACACGGCGTTTTCCTGCATCTTGGTGTACTCAATATTGACTTACAAGCCAACAAACACCATCGACTAAACATAAGTCGAATAAACATGATCGACACAACATGGTCGTCAAGACAGCATCGACACAAGTCAAGACTCAGTTGAAACATATCGACATTCCCAATGACAAGTCGACATTCATGATACACAACCATGTTACAATCATGAGTCACTCATAATGAAATTATCATCAAGTTCATTGTTTACACATACAAAATCACATGCATGTGCATAGCTCTTCAACTCTCCTTCAAGTACAAACATAAGTACATAAACCCAAAAACATGTGGGTACATAAGAGCTGAAACTAAAAAGATAAATGGCTACAATAAGTGAGTATCATACCCATCTTTTACATCCTCCTGGCGAAGTTGTGCAACAAGCAAGAATGCCTTCAATAGAATTGTATTCTCATGCAAACTTGCATCATACAAGCTATGATAAGCTACCGCAACTTGTCAAACTTTCAACATAAAAGCAAACATAACTCTGAAATGTGCATCTACAATAGAAAAATGCAAGCCTTACTTGCTCAAGAAATCTAACCATTTCTTACCAAGCCAATTCAATGGTGACTTTTTCTGTTGAACATCATCTTCTTGTGAATCATCTTGACTCACATCGATGATGGAATCTCCTCTTCCATTCTTGCCAGTCTCTTTATCCATCTGCATCTTGTGATGTGGATGAGTGGTTGGATGCAATGTCCAACATTGGTCAATGAGATGACCCCTCTTCTGGCAGTGAGTGCAAATCTTTTGCATCTTCTTTTCAAGTTTCCTTTGCTTGGAAAGTTTCCTGAATGTGGTCAATCTTTTCCAACATCTTGAAACATGATGGTTATCTAAACCACGATATGTACATGGACTTTTTCTTCCATTTTTATATGCAAATTTACCATGCTTAACATAATCAAAAGCAACCGAGTTACAGGCAGAAATATACCTTGAACATTCACCTTTATCGCCTTCTTGAGGAGGTGAATTTGAAGAGTTACTAGCTCTCTTTTGAAGACCAACAAAGATGTTCTTGTCTTCATGGCTGTCACAACTTTCTTGTTTCATACATTTGCATTCATCTTGAACACATACTTTGCATGCTTGAGGGATTGAACTTGCAACAAAAGTTGTTATTGGAATTGTTTCCCTTGTCTCTTCAACTTTGGAATATGTTCCATCTTTCTGTTCATATCCAAGACCCCTATACTTGGGCCTCTCCTCAACAACAATAGGCTCAACAATGCCTTGTGCATACTTGCCTAACCCTTTACCTTCATAGCCCATTTTTAACAATAACTTGGACCCTATTCCTCTAATGTGATTTTCAAAAACACCAAAGCATTCATCTTGAGAGGAATTTGAAGAAAAACTATCATTACATACCTCATGTTCATGCATGTACTTGGTAAGGGTTTCCTTTGCCTCGTGGAGTTGAGTCTCCATCTCATGCAACTTTTCAAGAAGTTGGTGCTTCTCCTCCTTCATGGCCATCAAATGCTCTTGAAGGACAATGCTCTCCTTCCTATCTTCCCACAGCTCTTGAACCACATCTCTCATGGTTACAAATGCCTTCAACATATCTTTGTCGAATAACTTGGTTAATGAAGATGTATGAGAACTATCAATGTTTGAATCTTCCTCCATCCTTGCAAGATATCAAACTTCAACACAAAACTTGCACAATAATACCAACAGATAAATCTCTAGCTATCAATGGAAATCACATGAGAAAAGCTATGCTCTGATACCACCTGATCTGGAAATAGGGGGCTGACTTGTTTTGCTATGCAAGCACCCTCTACTCCATTAAAATAAACTTCAAGACCTTGCTCTATGTCAAAGTTGTGCAAGAGGTTTTATGTGTCAAGTTTAGGCTTCTTTTATGTGTGTATGTGTGAGGTTCTTTAAAGGTTAAATGTGTTGTTTAAAGAATACAATAGCAAATGAATTGCAACAAATAATAACCAGCAAACTCACAACAATAACAAGATGATAAAGGAGTTCTCCCCCAACTAGGCTACATCTCCTTGAGCCTCCATCAATGGACTAGGCTCTCTGGGATTAGTTTGTCAAAGATTATTTTACAAGCTTCTACTCAACTCCAATGGATTTAATGACTGTACTATTGGGTTCAAAATACATAAAAACTCCAAAAATGACTATTGGATCTCTGAAAACGGACCATGGCTCATCCGGGCATGACCTCTTCTACATGTGGCCTTGATCTTCCCTGGACTTCCTTGTGGAAAAAACACCTGTAAATTTCCTCAAATGCCTCTGAAACCTATCCCAATGTGTTCAGAGCATATCAATTAGTCGAAAATGACTATTCAGTCACAGAAAATAGACTTGGGCTCATCTGGGCATGGCCTCCTTCAATGGTGGCCCTAATCTCCATGGAACTCCTGAAACTTCAAGGTAGAAAAACCTGCAAAAGAAGTCTCCAAATGGCTTTGAAAAATGTGCCAATGGATTCAGAACATCCAAAAGCCCCTAGATGGGCTTTTTCGGCACCTCATTTGGCCAAAAAATGAAGAAGATAGGCCTCCTGCCATTTTCCTCCTTCAAGCTTGTTGTCTCTGGTTCATCAATTCGCACCTGTGTGTGAGTAACCCAGATTCTGGGCCTTTCCCATGCCTCAACCCAGCACACACATGCATCTCCACAAAACGTGCCAATTTTTCGAACGGTTAGGGAACTAATCCCCCAAAACACGGAGGTGTTGGACGCATGGGGGCCATGTGGCCATGTTTCCCGCGCATAAAAAGGGCTTCGTTAGCATGAGTCTTTGTGGGCTCGACGCGTGTCCAGGTGCATGGGTGAGAAACCGTTTAAAAAAAAACACGCACATATATGTGGAAAGCGTCCTATGGGATATGGCACATATAACCACGGGCTGGGGCTAAGCCCCAGCCCGGACCCCTGTGCCAACCATAAAACAATGTGAATTTAAATAAATTGAACAATGCATAAGTGTTAAGTAACACTATGTAGTGCGTCGGTTGGGTGGCCATTGCCAAAGTGCTTGGTCTGTGGTGGAATTCTGGGGTTTGATCCCCACGGACTCCATAAACTTTTAACACCCAAACTTAACATGGTGCCACGTGGCAGCCCACGCCTGGGCCACGTGGCACCTCATAATTCTCCAAAAAACCATGCCATGTGTCACCAACAGATTCACCCACGTATCTGCCAATTGCCAACTCAGCACTGACACATCATCTATTTCCACATCACCTCTTCCACATCATCGTTGCCATGTGTCAGGTCATAAACCTTCCACGTCATCATGTACGGATTGTATAGTCAACATTTTTTGCCTGTTTGGCAAATCAAACAGATCGCGATATCTCACTCATATGATGTTTGTTTGACCCCATTTGATATGTGTTCGGTTCATGACGATGAGGCCTACGGTCCTATTCGTTTTGAGGTGATTCTGAACACTTTCATTTTTGGGCTAAAATTTGACCCCTGGTCGAAATTCTGATCAGTTGGCCACTGGATGGAGGATGGATTTCACCAATGAAATTTAAAGCCCATTGTTGAAAAGGTGCAGCCACCTTTACAAGATTGACAGGTAAAGACTTGAGTTTTTTCTTTCCTTCAAAACTTTGACATTTTTCACATGTCCTTACTTTTAAACTGACATCAACAAATAGACTAGGCCAATAATACCCAACCCTAAGTATTTTGCATGCAGTGCTCTTCCAAAAGTGATGTCCTCGACACACACCTTCATGAAATTGGGTCGTGACATTTTCAGCTTCTTCTTTATCAAGGCATCTCAATAAGAATCCAATAAGGTCCCTCCAAAATAAAATCTGATTATTTACACAATACTTGACAACTTTGAGTTTTAAGGATCTTACTTTGGATTTATCCATTCGTGGAGAAGCTTGGAAATTCTATAGAAAATAGAGGATATATTTATACCATTTAGATTCAAAAATATTTTCATCTACCTGAGGGTTATTGTCTTGTGGTTGTGAGTTTCTTGAATTATTACAGATGTAATCAACTCCCAAAACTTTGTAATTAGAGTCAGCGAATAGCTTAGCCAACCCCTGACCTTTGACTAGCTTAGTGGGCTTGATATCCAAATCATACTCAAGCAACTTGGCTATCCATTTTCTCCTATTTCCATCGATGTCTCATTGAGTCAATATATCTTTAATGGCGTTGGATGTTACAAAGGTAATAACTTTGGAGTGTAACACATAAATTCTGAAAGATTTTAGTGCTTTAACCAAGGAAAAAGCCTGTTTTTCCATGATGTTGTATTTTAAATCAGCATCATGAAGTTCCCTACTGAAGCAATCAACAGGTTGTTTGAAAACTTCAGAATTGTTTTGTAATAAAGCAGCTGCTAAAGTGTCATGAGATGCAAAATAAAAACTCTGGACTGATGAGAACAGGGGCTTCAGAAATAACGTGTTTAATAACCAGAAAAGAATATTTAGCCTATGTCTTCCACCTGATCTCGCTACCCTTTTTCAACATGGCAGTTATGTGTTTGACCAATTTGGGAAAGTTATCAATAAACCTTCTAAGAAATTGTATCTTCCCAACAAAAGACTGAATCTCTTTCTTAGTTCTAGGAATGGAAATCCTTTGAATAGCTATCACTCTATCATGATCAATCTTAACTCCACCACCACAAACAATGTGACCAAGTAATATCCCTTGTTCTAAAGAAAAATGAGACTTTTTTGGATTAAGGGAAAGACCATACCTTCTACATTTCAGAAATACATGTCTCAGATGTTGAAGATGCTCGTCATCAGATTTAGAAAATACGGTAATGTCATCTAGATAGATGACTACAAACTTGTCCTTTCCTCCCACGAAGGCTATATCCATGGTTGTCTGAAATGTAGCCCCTGCGTTTATCAAACCAAAAGGCATCCGAGTGTACATGAAAGTTCCCCATGGTGTCATAAAGGCAATCTTCTCCATATCATCGGGATGAACAACAACTTGGTTGTACCTGGAAAAACCATCAATCATAGACATCCTACTAGATCCTACTACCCTCTACAAGATGTGTTCCATTTTGGGTAGTGGATAGTTGTATTTCCGAGAGCATCTGTTTAGATTCCTGAAATTGACACAAAGTCTGATTTCACCATTATTTTTCCTCACCGGTACCATATTTTCCACCCAATTAGAGTACCTTGGAGGTACAATAATCTTAGCATCTAGAAGCTTTTTGACTTATTTCTCCATGATAGGTAACAAAAGAGGATTAATCTGTCTTAATTTCTGCTTGAATGGATTCAGATTTTATTTCAAAGGTATCTTATGCTGCAAAATACTTTCATCAAAAGTCCTAAGATCTTCATAATGCCATGCAAAAATATCAATAAACTACTTCAACAGTTTCTCATATATAGCTCTGTATTTCCTTGACAGAAATTTTGATAATTTAACATGTTTAGGATTTGCAGTAGTCCCAAGATTGCAATCAATTACATCTACTTCTTTTTTTGGATCAAGGGGCTTCACAGGGACATCATTCTGATCAAATATCCTTTCAAGAGGCACTAGACCTTTTGGGATATGATTTGTTGGCAATTGCAAAAATTTATGTCCAGCAATCATGTTGTGAAATTTCAAATTATGTTTTTCCTCCTCCACATCTTCATCTTAATCAATATGAATGGAAGATAAATCATCAACAGCTTCAATGAATCTCTTAATTTCATAATCATCTTCAAACACTCTCCAATATTTGACATTGTCTTGAATAGAAGGCTTGTATCTGACCTTTATTTCATATTTCAGTTTTGGAGATAAAGGAGGTTTGAAGGTGTTTGTTGCCACAACCAAAGAGTCAGCTTGCTCATTCTGATTTCTAGGGATATGTACAATATTAAAAGATAGAAAAAAGGCTTCAACAACATCCCATGCCTAATTTATGTAGTCTTTCAACTGGATATTCTTCGTCTAATACACATTTCTGACCAGTTGTACAATGAGTTATGAATCTCCATGAACCTTTAAATGTTGAATTTTTAGTTCTTTGGCTGCCCTGAGACCCAACATTGGTGCCTCGTACTCTGCAATATTATTTGTAGTATCTAATTATAAATTGTAGGATAGTGTAATGATTTCATTTGCAGGAGAAATCAGCACTATGCCTGCCCCTGCACCTTCTCTGGATGAGGCTCCATCAAAGTACAATTTCCAAAGAAGATTTTTATTTTCAGCAGACTGTGGGACAACAAATGATTTTTTCAAAGGAAAATATTGTTGGACAACATTGTAAATATGAAATATAAAAGATCCCAAGTCCACATCAACTGCATAAATGGGATGATTTATAAAATGATCACTATCATTGATAATGTATGCAAATTGTGTTTCATGATAAAGTCTCTTAAATTCTCCTCCAAAAACAGCTATAGTGGCATAAGAAAGATCCATTTGAAGAGATCACCCAAGATTCTTACACCAAGATCTGGACAATAGCTTACCAAACCTAGGAGGGATATCAGCCACAACTATATCCATGAATAAACTCTTTGATAACCCCCAGACATTTGAATTTTTTGGAATCAAAAGAAAAGATATCATGGTATGCCTTAGTAATTTCTAACCCCAGTTCTTCCATGACAACCTTTGGAATAATATTATGAGAAGCTCTAGAATCTAACAGGCAGTTGCGAAGGATTTTGTCATGAACATTTAATGAGACACAAAAAGGAGGAGTAGAATCATCCCTTTCTTCTACTATAGGCCCTAAAACAATAGTAGGTTTTTCATCTTGGAGATTAATCACATCAGTAGAAGGGTTTGTAGTAGAAGAAGGTTGCAACCATTTCAAAATCTGATTCCTATAAGAATTAGTTTTAACCAATTCAGTCAGAGGAATAGGGATTTTTATCTTATTGATCTCATGTTCCAAGCTCAAAGGAGAGACTAACCTATCTGATTTCAGGGATGATATCTTCATAGCAAGTTGTACTTTTGTTTTTTCATGATTCTTATTGCCTGTCTGTACTGCTGGGACAACAAGCTTCTCCTTGTGAGGAGAAGGTTTGTCTTTCTGAGGAACATATTTTTCTTTCTGAGGGGCAGATTTTTATCTAAGATTGTACCCTTGTTGTTCTATATTACAAATATTAGTATATGGACTCCCCCCAACCTGTGAACTCAATGAATCTTCATATTCATTATGTGTTAGGTGACTAATAGCAATTTCATCTCCAAACAAATGAATATCCAGATCTTCATCTCCATCTTCAACTTCTTTATTTTCCCCAATGTAATTATTTTACAGAGGGGTATGAATTTTCTAATCGACATTATTCTTCTTATCCCTCTGCATGATATGAGGGTTATAAGGCCTTATGTATGGATTTTTGTTCTCATTTCCTTATTGAAGTGCATTTCATTTCTTCTTCTCCAATCTGAGTTTCGACAGTTCAGATGACATTTCTTCCATCTTTCTTTCCATTTCCTCAAAGGAAATCTTCTGATTTTTAGTATTTGAGGCAGAAGACTTATATTCTTCTTTTAATTTTCCCTTATCCAATCTCTTCTTCAGTTGTCCAAATGCTAAAATATTGTATTCAACTTCAAGAGTTGAATCTTGCATATCATCCAGAGTGGTTGACCTTCTTTCCCTAAGAAGCAAACAAAAATAAGCATCAAAATCATTAGCATAAGCAACTTTTTTTTCATTCGGTCTGATATCATCTGATATTTTCTGATACATCCAACTGAATCTCTGAGAAAATTCAGAGACAAATTCACCATTCTTTCTTCGAAGTTTATTGAATTATGTCATGTAATACAGATCATCTTTCTTGTCTCCCCACTTTCTCAAGAAGGTGGCATCAAGGTCTGTGATAGTGGTAATTGAGTTGGATCTAAGGTTTATGAACCACTTCCTCACTTCTCCATCTAAACTTTGAACAAAAAGCCTCATCCACACATCATCATAATCCACTTGGAAATTATCAGCAAAGGAATAAAAAGAAGTTAAATGCTCTTCTACAGTTGTTTCGCCTTCATTGTCAAACCTTGGAAGGTACTTTATGTAATTCATTGTTAGGAGAGGATGAATATTATTTGGCAATACAAAGGTGCATATCTAGCAACCCTGATAGCATCCATTGGGTTGGGAGGCGTTGCACCAGGCATTGTTTGACCACCTAAAGGTTGATTTGTATGTGAGGACTGTGGTGACTGTGGTGATGAGACCATAGAAATATTCACCAATTGAATCTTAGTAGAGGACTGGAGAATCTCTTCAGCAAGTTTCTCAGCAGCAAGGATATTAACTTGGAGGTTAAGATAAGGTTTCTCTTCTTGAACTTCTTCAAAGATTAAATTTTTTTCCAAAGAAAGGTACTATGTTTCTTCAAGGAATTCAAATATTTCCTCAAATTTAATTCTACTCTCAGGATAGGGTGTGTAAAAAGACTTTGGTTCAATAAATTATTCTTTCCCCAAGGTAGATCCTTCAGAAGGAGGTAAAAGAAACAATTTTTTATACCCTAATTTTTTAAGAGATTTGGATTGTTTGAGGATCTTCTTGGGATCTTAAACAAAAGGCACATTGGGGGATTATGGATGGGCTCTAGTCCCCTTTCTCTTTGGAGCCAGAGTGTCTAATGTGGATTCACTAGGTGAAAAGATATGCAATCAACTATTCCTAGTTATAGTTTCACCATCTACAACTGGATATGTATCATGTCATTCTACCCAGGTAAAATCTCATCATTTCATCCCCGACAACGACGCCAAAATATGTTAGCACTAGAAGTTGTCCCTAGACTGCTTTAGGAACAAGCCTAGCACATCTTATTTCAAAAGTTTAAAAGAAAAAGAATTTTAAGAGTTTGGAGGATCACACTCTTGGTCTTAAAGGGGCTTCAAGGATAATTTGTCAAGATCTCTTCTCTATGTGCAGCAAATCAGGTAAACAAAACCACTAATTGAGCCAAGTGAGAGTAGGGTATATGTTGAAGAAGAAAAAATGAAACAAGACTGATAACCATAAAAGAGAAATATGTTCTTTGATATAATTAACTAGTAGAAGAATAAATCTCAAACTCATAAATATTTTCTGAACCATATTTAAAAGATCTTAAACACACTTATGGTGAAGAATGAACTATAAAAATAGATAAACCCTCTCAGCACATACATACAACCATATAATCATACAATAGTAATAATGTGTTCCATATGGAGAATTAGAAATGATAAACAAAAGAGAATGATACACACCAACTAATGACTTCATTAACCACCGAAATCTTTACACAGATAAGGTCGATCCAAACACTTGTATAAGATAAAATATTTAAGGCAAACAGGGATCCAACCTTTTCTTCATATATAGTATCCAATATATAGAGTTTCAAAATAAGTTACATGCACATGGAGTCAATCCTGGGAATCAGGGACACCTCAAAGCAAATTTCTAGAAAACCTCAAAATGAAATTCAATTCCTAACTGTTGATATACCAAATCATAACAATTTACAAAAATCTCATATCATCAAGGCAACAGCCTTTCATACATCTTCTTGATTTGACTTGCTTTTCATTTGAATGATTACACTGTTGATTTATCCATATCTTTCCCAGATATCTTCGATCTTCAAAGCTCCACTTGAAATTGATCCTTTGACAACTCAGCAAAGGTGGCTAATCTAGATCAATCTTCATATCTCAATACAGTTTTTTTTCTCCACAAAGCATGGCATAGATTTAAAACATGATCCATTACATGCCTACATAATTCACAGCCTTCCTCTATTGCAAAATTTGAAACTAGGTACGAACAACAGTAAAATTGGTTGACACGGGTGTTCCAGTAGCACCTTCATTTTCATGTGTAACGATTGCAGGAACTTCTTGTAGTGACTTTCCAAAAACTAGTCCCGTGTGTATTAAACCCTTTTCACTGCCTGGGTTATAGTTGGACATGACCAAAAAGGAGCATGATACCTTTTACATAAGGAACCGAAATATTTTTTCCATCCTTAATTACTTTAAATCTCAAAAATTTGATTTATCCTGGAAGCGATATTCTTAAATTGACAGCTTTCTATGCAGGATGGAGGAGGTTGCTTCTGTCAGCAATTCTAAGCTATTATTCCTGGTATTCTTAGATTGGGATCAGGTTTGAATACGTTTAGGCTCATTCCCTTCAAATCCAATCTTAGGGTTTGGGATTTTCATAATTTTATTACTCTGTTTCCTGGTAAGAACTCTATTTTTCCCAATGATTGTCTTTTTATGTATAATCAAACCACCCTTCTTGGATTTATCCTTCATAGGCTTAGAGACAAAAATTTTCTTGCTTATAGATGTATTTTCAGTGGGTTTGATTGGTTCCTAATCAATGATGATAACCTTCTTTGAGATGGTAGGTTTATTCATTGTCTTAGACTTCAACCTGAACTTCTTTTGAGGCCTTGTGCTTCATTTTCTTACTAAAATTCAATACCTAGAGGTATCATCATTGGAGGAAATAGAGGCGTGAGGTTTTACCTCTGGGATATTCTCTTTAAAATGTATAGGATCTTCAAGCTCTTTTGTTGTTTTTACAGGTTGCTAGTCCTCCACTGAAACCTTAGGTTTTGTTATCCTTTTAGCCATTTTCGAATAAGTTTTTTGTGAAAAAGGGAAATGGGCCTTACCTCCACCTAATTTGGGAGAAGACCCTGCCTCTTTTCACTGGTTGGTTGATGTAGCTTTTACAAGATTGTCTGGAGTCTTGAAACATGCTTCTCGTTTACCCTTCTTTGCAGGAGTGGATTGACCAACATTAGTTGGAGTTGCTTGATCAGGCTTAAAAATATTTCCATGTGATTGAGAAGCAGAGGCATGTTTTTCCTTCTCATACCTTGACTGGATCAAGAACTGGTCCCAAGTATTCTGCAAATTCCCTGATTCGGGGTTCGCTTGAACTCTCATATCCATCTTGTTGAGATCTCGTAAGAAATAGTAAGGTAAATTCATCCTATTAATCCATGCTAGATGAAGCATAAATAGTAGGTGGAATAAGAACACAATAGAATAACGCCCCTCGCAAGTGATGAACCTCTTAAGCATGAGCAATGCTTCCATCCACTCATGAACAATCCAATCCCTAGGGATGCCCTTGGCCCAATCAGGGCCTCTATTTTCAGGTTTTAAAAATTGATTAGCATCTCCACATGTGATAAATTTATTCTTAAACCATCTTTCACCATAAATGGGGAGGTTGCGCGTTGCATCTATGGATTCTTCAGTAAATTGCATGGCCAAGTTTCCAACTCAGGCCCATTGTCCATTAAAATTCTTTG
Organism: Picea engelmannii; assembly: GCA_009831015.1. NCBI lineage: Eukaryota > Viridiplantae > Streptophyta > Pinopsida > Pinales > Pinaceae > Picea > Picea engelmannii. Next base: position 235,129 of record ML780334.1, read on the forward strand.
CAAACACCCTGGTTGTAGCATAATGATGACCATCCAGTTTAGTGTAGAAGAGATACCACCCTGCCCAATCAAAAATGATTTGGGTATCTTTGTAAGCCTCCATGACTTCGGTCTCTTTCCTGTTCACGTGTCCACCCTTGCCCATAAGTGTAGCTGCGACCAGAAGACTAGACTCTTGGCTATAAAACATGGATCTATCTTCTATGCAACAAGAGTCAAGGAGATTTGCTAGCTCTGCAGGAGCCAATTCAAATAAATTTGTTGTTGTAGATAACGAACAAGGCACCAGTTTTGAAAACACATTGAATAAGACAATTGATCTGTGTAACTTTCTAGACAAATAACATGTACAAATGATGACACATCCCACTTCACATGCTATGGATGACGATGAGTACTTTGCTAACAGATTTTTCTTACTCATGATATTTGTAGTATGATCCACATGTTTCATGACTCACCAAAGTGCTAAAAATGATCATGAATATGGACATGTGGAAGTTCCTGTAGCGCCCAACCTGATTTGTCTTTTTCACTCTTGAGTGTATTAGACTTTGAATCTGCAACTCATGAAGTTAAATAATCATGATGCATAAGCATGACATGACTAATGGCTCAAATGAAAAGACTTGAAACCATTTGATGTCATCAAGTAATCATTTGAACTTCTGTCTAATTCCCTATGTCCCCCTCTCACAACATTAATTCCATCTCATTCATTCACCCTAGCATTCTTTTAAAACCCCTTAAGGTAAGCTATTAAACTTTTAACAAAATGCTAAAGATTTTAATAAATTATACAAAATTTTAAATACCAATTAGAAATGAATTAGGGATAAAACCAAGTAGAACATAGTAGGTGTTAACATCACTCACCTCTCATATCAATAGAGGGGGGAGAGAGTCATTTAAGAATACTTGTAATTTTTAACTCTTGTACTCACATGATTGAATTAGATATGTGAGACTAGGGAAAACTTGTATTATTGTAATTGTATTCATGTGTGTTTTCTCTCTTTGTCTTAGGCACTAGGGATCATGGATAAATTTCATGGGAAGACTAGGGTTAATGTTTTACCCTAAGGAGATAAATAAGACTAGAGTTTTTGATAAACCTTAGAGGGGAAAAGATAGTGTTTTATCTTGTAGCTCTTGTGAAATAAGAAGACTAGGGTTTTGTGGCATTTGGAAACCTTAGTGATATTTGTTATGCTTATTGTGGAGGAGAAGATGAGATGTATTTTACACTTATGGAATGCAAGTGTAGGTTCCAAGGAGGAATTCATAGTGGTGATACTAGCTTGTTGAGGATATTTGGGTGGAGTGACCAGTTTTGGTTAGTAGTGATTCCTAGCTATGACGAGTAAATGGCTAGAGTTTTCTTATGGTTTTGCTAGCTAGGGTTTGGAGAGATTGATTTGTATGAACTTTTTGATAAAGTTGTGGTATGTACTTGTTATTCATCTCTTATGTATATGAAGTTTCTAGTTGTCCAAATATTGTGTACTTGCATATTTGGTTTTCAACTTACGTTATCTTTTTGATTGGGTAGATTCTAGCACTTGGTATTCATGTTGTTTTGACATAATATAAAGCTAAATTTGTTAAGTTATTTAACACATACATTGAAAATAAAGAAGTATATTTATTGTTCTTATAATCTACTATAATAAGAAATTTAGATATGTTATAAGCTTGGAAAAATGTGCCTTAATGGTTGTAGCATTGTGGTACTGAAATACACTTTTATGGTATTTACTCTTTTAGGCTTCCATGTGAATTGGGTTGACCCTAATGTTGGAAGCTCACTGGGAAATAGATCTAGCAAACCTCAAGATTGAGGTGAAATTTTTGGAAGTGGAATTTTATGAAATCTCCACATGGTATCAAAGCTAGGTTGGATAGGGATTGCTCTCTTGGTAAAGAGGGAGTTGGATATTTTAATTGTTCCATACATGGGACAGGTGCTTAACTTAGTACAGGTTGATTGGGTGTGAAACCCTAGGGTGCTTGGGAAAAGTGCTTGATCCCTAGAAGGGTTGTTTTAGTTTGTTGTTGATTTTTCTTTGAGGTGTGCTTTAGACTTGTAGGATGTGTAATCTTACTGTTGGAGAGTGCAAGAAATTGAATGGTGCTTCCAATTTAATACCTTGGAAGTTAGCTACACATGATTTTAGAGAAAATTGAGATTTGGGAGCATGTTAATAAAATATTTTTGCACCTACCAATCCGATAATGTGTTTAGAAGGAGGCCAAGACAAAGAGAATCCTGCTTGATTTGGTGAAGGATAATGTCATCCCTCACATTGCAAACAAGCCAACTGGAAAGAATATGTATGGGGATTTAGTTGGATTATTTTAGGGTTCTTATGTATCTAGACATATGGTCTTGGAAACAAGCTCTCAACAATCTACATGAGAAACAAATATATAGTGGTGAGTTATTGTAACACCTCATTTTCCCCCAATCTGTAATTATAATTATGAATTAAAGACTGAAACAGATACACTGTGTAAATGTATTTGTTTAATGAAAAACTCACCTAACAACTAACTTAAGGGGGTAGGTCTAGTGCTATCCATGATACCACGAGTGGAAATTGGTGAGGGGTTGGGGGAATTGCCTTAACTTCCAAGAAGATAACCTTCACCAAAGAATTGTTTTTCCTAATTGCCAAAATTCATATTTGAAGTTATTTTCCCTCTCTTCTCATTTTTTTCCCAAAATCGATTAATGAAAGGAAGCTTGGTAGTTAAGAAACCAACTTCCCACCTTAATTGAGGTACGGACGAATGGCTAGGACAATTGAATATCGCCATCTATAGGTACAACCAAGTACCCACATCGTTTTGGGTTTGACCCACGAATGCTTCTAACATAAACAAAATGGAAAACATGGAACCTTCCAGAGGAGAGGGAAGACAGAGAAAGTCTATAGGAGGGGGGATTTTTGTGGGAGAGGAGAGTCTCTAAATTTTTAGGTTTTTTGTATTGATAAACTCAGAGCAAAGAAAAAACCCAAAATCCAACCTAAGCATAGAGGGTTTCATTTTTTATGCTTCCTAGGAAATGAAGTGGAATTGAGAGGGGATGGATTTGAGGGGCTACAGAGGCAGTGAAGGGACTCCCTTGTACAATTGAATCATGTTGGGAAGGCATCTGAGATATTTATGGAGGCTATGGGTTTGGTAGGTAAAGGGGTTTCTCCCATTAGTTTCCTATGAAAGAGAGTGTCCTTCACTTGCCCAAATTTTCCTAAGAGAAATATGGGTTCCCTAGTTGTATCATGGTCTGACACGGGGGTGGCCCACTATAGAAATTATAAGTGCAGCAGAAGCTATGGTTGGGTGGAAATTTCTTTCCCCTCAATAAGTTGGATGGTTAACAGTTTATGATAGATTAATTGAATGAATTATTTTCTATGCATGCTCTGGAATTCCCTACTGCTTAATATCTCTTGGAATTATTAGTAAGAGGTGTGTGTGTGTGTGTGTGTGTGTGTGTGTGTGTGTGTGTGTGTGTGTGTGTGTGTGTGTGTGTGTGTGTGTGTGCACGTGTGCGCACTAGTGCATGTGTGAGCTTTTTTCTCCTAGGGATTATTTTTTATCTCTTGCTTTCATACTACAACTGGTGAAGCTTTTCTTGAATATGAAAACCCCTTCCATTAGTATTTCTTGAATGGTGCTTCCAATTTCATACCTTGGAAGTCAGCTACAAATGATTTTAGAGGAAGTTGAGATTTGGGTGCATGTTGAGAAAATATTTTTTCACCTACCAATCTAATAATGTGTTCAGAAGGAGGCCAAGACAAAGAGAATCATTCTTGATTTGGTGAAGGATAATTTCATCCCTCACATTTCAAACAAGCTAACTGGAAAGAATATGTATGAGGATTTAGTTGGATTATTTTAGGGTTCTTATGTATCTAGATAGATGGTCTTGAAAACAATATTTCAATGATATGCATGAGCAAAAAATATATAGTGGTGAGTTATTGTAACACCTCATTTTCCCCCAGTCTGTAATTATAATTATGACTTAAATATTGAAACAGATACATTGTGTAAATGTATATTGTTTAATGAAAAACTCACCTAACAACTGCATCAAGGGGGGGGTAGGTCTAGTACTATCCATGATACCACGAGTGGAAATTGGTGAGGGGTTGGGAGAATTTCCTTAACTGCCAAGAAGATAACCTTCACCAAATATTTGTTTTACCTAATTGCCAAAATTCATATTTGAATTTATTTTCCCTCTCTTCTCATTATTTTTCCCAAAATCGATTGACGAAAGGAATCCTGGTAGTTTAGAAACCAACTTCCCACCTTAATGTAGGTACGAAGGAATGGCTAGGACAACTGAAGATCACCATCTATAGGTATAGCCAAGTACCCACCTCATTTTTGGGTTGACCCATGAATGCTTCTAACATTAAAAAAAAAAAGGGGGGGAAATAGGGAACCTTCCAAAGGAGAGGGAAGATAGAGCAAGTCTATAGGATGGGGTATTTTTGTGGGAGAGGAGAGTCTCTGAAGTTATAGATTTTTTGGATTAAGAAAATTAGAGCAAAGAAAAACCCCAAAATCCAACCTAAGCATAGAGGGTTGCATATTTGATCTTTCCTAGGAAATGGAGTGGAATTGAGAGGGGAGGCATCTGAGGGACTGTAGAGGCAGTGAAGGGACTCCCTTGTGCAATTAAAGCTATCTGGGAAGGCATCTAAGATATTTGTGGAGGCTATGGGTTTGGTAGGTAAAGGGGTTTCTCCCATTAGTTTCCTATGAAGGAGAGTGTCCTTCACTTGCCTAAATTTTCTTGAGAGAAATATGGGTTCCCTAGTGGTATCATGGTCTGACACAGGGGTGGCCCACTGTAGAAATTATAAGTGCAGCGGAACCTATGGTTTGGTGGAAATTCTTTTCCCTCAATCAGTTGGATGGCTAACAGTTTATGACAGATTAATTGCATGAATTGTGTTCTTTGCATGCTCTGAAATTCCCTATTGCTTAATATCTATTGGAATCATTAGTAAGATGTGTGTGTGTTTGTTTGTGTGTGTGTGTGTGTGTGTGTGTGTGTGTGTGTGTGTGTGTGTGTGTGTGTGTGTGTGCATGCGTGCGTGCATGTGTGTGTGCACGCTAGTGCATGTGTGAGGTTTATGCTCCTAGGGATTATTTTTTTCCTCTAAGCCTCAGATATCTTGCTTTCAGACTACAACTGGTTAATATTTTCTTGAATATGCAAACCCCTTCCATCATTATTTCTTGAATTTCAAGAATGTTATGCCAATAGGCCTAAATTAGCATGACTTCCAGGGTTGTCTCCCTTGGAAGTTGCCTTACATCAAACGCCCAAATTTTATCAGGATTAGAACCTATAAATCCATGTGAAATCAATGTTATGATTGAGTGAGTTTTAAGAGTGATCTACATGGATATAGGTGGTCACCCACCTCTTCCAACTGGCTCACGTACAGTTTTCATCTTGGCAGTTTTTTTCTAGCTTTTCGGGGCCATTTTGAGGCCCTAAACAACATTTTTTGGGATCATCGTAGTCACATTATCGACAGAGTCAAAGTGTGATGGAAAAATGTGTAGTCCTCGGATAGACCTTTCTAATGGGCTATTGTGCGCCTAAAACGGAGATCGTATGCAAAATTTACGACCCCGGGAAGTTGATATACCAACTTACCCCATTGGGGCCCACATGACTTTTAGCGCTTCTTCTCCTAGGGTTAGGTTTTTGGATGTCTAGGGTTTTTTTATTACTTATTGATGATAAAAAGTCCTAGAGGCCTCATTGTAATGTGCTCGGGAGAATGTGCATAGCCGTCACATCTCTTCTCAGAGATTAGCTACCACCATTCGAGCAAGATTATTTCATTCTGCATTTTACAATTTCAGCAGATTTATTTATTGAATAGAATTTAAGTTTCATTATATCTCTATTATTGTTCTCTATATATCGGTTTTAATTTTATAGATATGTGTTTCATTTTGTTCCACTCATAAATCCAAATCAAAGAGGAAGGGGGTTCCTCGTGGCTCTATGCAGGAAGTAGATCATATTTTCAGTCAGGCCAAGGGTGAATGTTATCGAAGTCGATTGTAACAAGGATATCCAGAAATCCAATTTTTAATTTAAATGAAACTTTCAAAAATCATGGATCCCAAATATCCAGATGGTCATAGTGCCACTAGAAAATCTCTGAAGCCCAGTGTTTTCCCCATTTTCGAGCGTGATGGCATCATCATCCAGACGTCTGAAAATCCATATTTTCAAATAAATGTTGCATAAGGATTTCTTAGATCTCAGATATCCAAATGGGAAAGGTTCCACTTCCAAGTTCCTTCACCTTGCAAGCTTGTGAGATAAGAAGTGTGGGGCATCTGTGGATGAAATCAGAGATGGCATATCATGCTAGGTGGCAGACGGAGCACCACAGTGGATTGACATGTGTCGGCGTGAGATTGGTGCAAGTCGAAAGGACCCCGTTAAAGATCATGCACCTTTGAGCCTGATTTTAATACCAGGTACTGAATGGGAAGGATCCCATCCATTTGATTACTTTCAAGCATGCAAGGCTTCAGAAATTGTTAAAGTTCCACATCTGGATCCTACTTTTTAAAATAATGTCATAGCAAGAAATCTCAAATCTTAAATTTTTGGATAGGTTAAGGTTCTAATAACAAGGTTCCAATGGGTCGAGCTCCTTGATGAAGGTATAGTGATGTCAAAACACATGAGTCATGTCTCATTTGGTCCACGTGTATTAGGTAATGTCATATCTAGAAATTTGGATTTTCAAATAATGTAGCATGAGAATTTTCCTGGATCCCAGATTCCTGGATATGTCATGGTTCCAGTTCATGGTTTCGTTGAGGGATGGGAAGGCACCATGACATTAGCCTCCATGCATCAGTAAAACCTCAGCCATGTGTCATGTCGCATCAAGCGGTGTCATGTCATGTCGCATGCCACGTCGGTCTCGACGTCAATGTTTTGCATGTTGGACATCTGGATCTGAATTTCATTTTAAAAGGGACTTTTGAGTTTTTTTTAGGATCTTGGATTTTCAGATTTGTTAAGGTTCCCAACCAGGGTTCCACATCTGGATCCATATTTTATGTTGAAAAGAGTTTTAAGGAAGTATGGATTCCCGAATTCCTAGATGTGGAAGGGTTCCACTTCAAATTTCCAATGTAATCTCAAGAGGTCCGCCTCCTAGATATCTGTACATCCGAAATCTAGAAGATTGTTGGTGATGATTTTTAAGGAAATATGGATCCCCATATTTTTAGATTTGTTCTGGTTCCGCATCAAGGTCTTGTTTGGGTTCACCTTTGGTTTTTGGCCCAAGGCATGCCACGTCAGGGGCCACATGTCCCGACACATAAACACACACCTATAGCACCACATCCATTGGTATGTGTGACGAGGATCCATGTGGTGCCCACATGGACCTGAGGTGTTTTTTGGTAGGAAAAATCCTAGAATCTATAAGTGGTCATATCTTTCTAACCGGAACTTATCTTTTAGCATGTTTATAGTCGTTGAAATATATCAAAGAGAATATTTGACTTCTTATCTTAGAAATGGATTTGGATTTACTCATTATTGATGTTTTTGTAGCTTTGGGGAGTTATTATCGCATTGGCCTTCGTTTCGGGAATGTGTGAATATTTTTTGGCAAACACATTGCATTTTTATTTTGTGAAAACCCCTTTTATGTAGAGTTCGGGCTTGGAATTGTTATTGTTGGGGATTGGCACCCACTTGGAGAAATAAACAATTATGATTTAATGTTTTGTTTAGAAGGGGCTCCTAAACTCACTCTTAGACTCCTATAAAAGGAGAATAAAAGTGAGCAGGCACCACACATCTTATCTTGTCATTATGGTGTTGGCAAGAGTGAGTGAGCACTCTTTCCAAGAGGATTGCAATTGCAAATTTCAGCAAAGGATATCTTCGCTTTGGTGAATATGGCCTAGGGTTTTTTTTCTTTCTTTTCTAATTTTTTGGCCAAAAGAGAGAGGTTGCATGTGTGAGAGAGGAAGAGGAGAACAGGTCGCACGTGTGAGTCATACAATTTGTACGACATGTGTGGACCGTACATCTACATGAACAGCCTACGCGTAGACTGTATGGCACAATTATTGTAGGTTGTACCACACATGCAGGTCCATACAGTAGTTGCAGCTGGTATATACCACTACATTTGTGAGGAGGGTGATGCAGGGGGTCGTCCATGTGATGTCATCTAGGGTTTTTGTTAGGTAGGGTTTCTGCAGATTTCTAAGTTGGAAGATTTTCCAGAATTTTGTTGAATTTGTATTTTTACTAAAGAGGATTGTTTTTGTCCTTTGGATCCTCAATTTGAAAATTTTACTGAACAAAATTTTGTGTCTCTTATGTATGGATGATTTCTCTCTAATATTTTTTCTTCCGCTATAATTTTTTGTCATAATTTCAGTGTAAAACTATTCAGTGATAACATCCCTAGTTTATTGTTTGAGGTCATTTGGAATTAATTTTCATATCCGAAATTGAATGCATTAAATGCTCAAAATTTGACATGGTATCAGAGCATAGGATATAGAGAGAGGAAGTCATATTATTGAGACACAAGTTGTTGCAGATTTGTATTGCTGCATATTTATGCTCTTGTTTGGACACGATTGTGGGAACTCTTAGAGTTGAGGACAGGTTGGAGGGGGGCACAAATCTCTAATCCTCGAAGGCTAGGATTATTTTTCTCTTAGAAGATAATAATCTCAAATATTACATTGAGATGGTGATTCCAGGTCCAAATGATGTACAGGAATTGATATCCCATAATAAGAAAGAAGTGAAGTCCAAGAAGGTGTTGTTGGATTCTGTGAAGAATCACTTGATTCCTCATATTTTCGAGAAGAAGACAACAAATTATATGTATGATTCTTTGGTGGGTTTTTACCAAAGTGGTAATTCAAACCAGAAATTGATTTTGAGGCACAAGCTCTAATTTTTTGATATGTCCAAATCAGATACAGTTGCTAGCTACCTCATGACGATCACTCAGATTATTGATTAGCTTGTAGCCATCAGTGTGGGAATCGATGACACATAGATTGTGAATGTGTCATTGAATGGTTTTCCCATGTCTTGGGAACCATTTGCGCAAGGGAATTTTGCACGAGAGAATTTTCCACCATATGACCAATTGTAGGTCAATTGCATCCAGGAGGAGGCTCAGATAGAGTCCATGAATTCCAAGTAGAGTGGTAGTGATGATGATAACCAAGACCTAGTTTCTCATTCTAGAAAGAGAAAAGGGAAAGTTTCTCCAGGGAAAGAGGCATCTCCAGAGCAGTGGAAGAAGAAAGACCTTAGCAAGGTCAAGTGTTTTGCTTGTCATAATATAGGCCATTATGCTTCATAGTTTCCACAATGAAAGAAAAGGAGAGGGAAACAACATGCATCATCAGCAGAGGTGGATGAGGTTGCAGACATGTTTCATAGGGAGTTCTTATTCGTCTCTTCCCTTTCTGGTACAATGTCAAGTAGTGAGACTTGGTTGGTGGATAGTGGAGCTTCCCATCATATGACATGATCATAGGAGTCACTTACCATTTTGTCAAAGGAGTACTTAGGATTTCAGGTGGAGCTTGGTGATAATGCCAAGTATGCAGGCAATGGATTTGGGACAACTTTGTTTCAGTTGGATTTCAGCAAGCCTCTCAGGATAAGTGATGTGTTGTATGTGTCGAGATTGAATAAGAACCTACTCTCTATCTCAGCTATGGAGGATAGATGGTATGTAGTGGCATTCTCTGGAGGATGAGTTCTTTCATGAATGAGAGGATCAAGTATTGACTCATTAGGGGTCATTGGTGTTCGTGATGGTAGTATTTACAAGTTGAAAGGACAGTAAATCGAGGCCTTGGTACATGAAAGTGATAGTATATGTGATATTTGGCACATGAGATTAGGAGACTTTCATTACAAGGATTTTCCAGTGTTGAGGAGGATGGTCATAGGTCTTCCAGAGTTTGGAGAAAAGCACCAGGGTGTATGCAATGGTTGTGCACTTGGAAAGAATGCCAAGATTGGTTTTCCAAGCAGTGATAGTAGGTCCAAGGGGATATTGGATCTATTACATTCATATGTGTGTGGACTGATGTCAGTTCCATATTCGAGTGGTTACTTGTACTATGTGATCTTAATTGATGATTATTCCAGGAGGACATGGATCTTCTTCATGAAGACCAAGGATGAAGTCTTCAGTCAATTCAAGGAGTTTAGGGTTCAGGTAGAGAATCACACAAGGAAGAAGATCAAGGAATTGAGGTTAGATAATGGGGGCAAGTATACCTCCAACGACTTCAGGGATTTCTTCAAGGAGGAAAGGATCAAGAGGGAGATGACAGTGCCTTTCAACCCACAGCATAATGGGGTTGCAGAGAGTAATAATCGAACCATATTTGAGGCTTCTAGGGTGATGTTGCATGACTAGGATCTACCTATGTTTCTTTGGGAAAGGCATGTAAGATGACAGTATAAGTTCAAAACATGATTCCTCATAGGATCTTGGAGGACAATACTCTTGAGGAGGCATTCACATGAGTGAGACTAAAGATAGGGCATTTTAGGATCTTTTGTTGTCCAATTTACATCCATGTTCCTAAGGAGAAGAGTATGAAGTTAGAACCTTCTGAGAGGAAAGGTATGTTTGTGGGATACAACGAGACTTCGAAGGCCTACCAAATATACATTCTAGGATAGCGGAAAATTGAGGTTAGTCGAGATGTCAGGTTTGAGGAGGAGTTGGATTTCAGGAGGTCCCAAGAGACCACAACAGAGACAGATGGTGAGGAGAAGGAGGCTCTGAAGGTTGAGGAGAGTAAAATTCCATCCAATACATAGGTTCATCCTTCATACCATGAGGAGGAGTCAATGGATCTAGTGGACCCTCCCAGTGACAATGAAACACGACCTAGATGGATTCAGAATACTTTGAGAGATGAAAAGAGGCATGTGACACCCAGGGGAACTTTCAAGGAGAGTAGGCCTCTATAGAGGTTTTCAATTTATGTGGGGCTTATGAGTAGCATCATTGATTCTAATCCTTCCATCATTTAGGAGGCAGTAATCCAACAAGTTTGGAAGGATGCCATGATGGAGGAGTATCAATCCATCATGAAGAATGATGTGTGGGACATAGTTCCAAGACCAGAGGGAAAGTCTCTGTTGAATTCCAAGTGGATATATAATATCAAGCATGTTTCATATCATAGCATCGAGAAGTACAAGGTGAGTTTCATAGAGAGAGTTTTCTCCTAGAAAGAAGGAGTGGGCTATGAGGAGACTTTTTATCCAGTCGCCAGGTATACTTCTATCATGGTTGTTATTTCTCTTACTTCAGTTATGGGGTGGAGGATACATCATACGTATGTGAAGACATCATTACTCAATGGTGTGATTGAGGAGGAGGTGTACATATAGAAACCTTAAGGCTTTGAGGTACATGGGAGGGAGTCCCATGTTTTCAGGTTGAAGAAATCTTTGTATGGACTCAAGTAAGCACCCAAGGAATGGTACTCGAGGATCGATGGGTATTTGCAGAGCATGGGATTCACCAAGAGTGAAGCGGATCCCAATCTATCTCTCATACAGTTTGGTGAGGATCCTCTTATATTGGTGTTGTATTTTGATGATCTATTTCTCATGGGAGAAAAGAATATAATTTCCAGTTGCAAGAAGGATTTGGATTCAGAGTTTGAGATGAAAGATATTGGATTGATGCATTACTTCTTGGGATTGGGAGTTTGAGATGAAAGATATTCACAATTTCAGTGATAACAACCCTAGTTTACTATTTGAGGTCACTTGGAAATAATCTTCATATTTGAAATTGAATGCATTAAATGCTTAAAATTTTACACTCACAAGAAAGGTAATTCAAAATAAAGAAATGGAAATTGTTACACCCCACTAACCTAATGTGTTTTAGGGGGTCGGGTGTGTTAAAAAATGGTATCATAGCATATTTCAAACTCTATGCGTGAATGGGACAAAGAGCAGTCATAAGATTTGTATGCCGGATCCAATACCAACTTGTTGGAAAAAAATTATGCATTAAAATGTTAATTATTAAATGCACAATCTTCCTAAAAGAAGGAGTGCAGATATATTTTTGTTTTTGAAAGTATTTACAACAGAAAATTTTGCCCTTGCCTTATTTTAACTGGAATAACTCCAACATGAAATTTAGTCAAGTTAATGCACACTAACAAGAGATTTTGAGTGTGAATGGCAACAAGAAAAAAGGCCTAATTTTGGGATTGTTGTAGGCCAATGAAAGCCTTATCAGAGCCAAGTATTTGTATGCATTTTTATTGTATGATTAGCTAACAGTTTCTTTTTGTTTCAACACTTAGAAGACATAGTTAAGAAAAGAAAATAGCAATAGGCCAGTAGAGTGTGGTATGGAAGAGACATCACCTATCAGAGATAAGGAATAAAATGAGAGGAGGGCCATAGAAATCCCACCAGATTTGGTAGAAACAATAAGGAGTCTAAAGGATGAACTTTGGAGCTACATATTTGATAATGAAAATCTCATTTGAGCACAAGAGAAGGAGACATAATTAAATGCAGTGTTGTTGCAAAGTTTGTATGAAATACAGAAACACTTGTAGCAAGGACCAACTACCAACAATGTAGGAAGAATCGGTCCAAGAAGTTGCAAATCCCATCAGAGATTCAAAATCTTGGGCCAACACACAATAATACAAGGAAAAGTTCCTTGAGGAAGAGGCATAGGGGTGCCACAAGGAACATATCTAGTGAATATCACTCTTGAACAGAATTCTCTAGTGAGAAGTGTTAAAATAATAGGTGTGCTCATTTTCACCATAGACAATATCCCTATATTGTCACCCAACCATAGGCACAAGGCCACCTCCGAGCACCTTAACCTTGACAGATAGAATAATTCTGGAATCAATCACTAGAACCAATAGCCAACCAAGGTAGCATACATCTCTCCAAATCTAGCGCAAAAAGATGAAAAACCAAACCATAATCCAAAGACCCAGTCACCACTGCAACAACTGCAACTCTCCTCCAGTTACGCACACCACTAGTTCTTATGAGGTTGTGAGTGAGAGTGAGTCCAAATGATCTCAAGCACCATCTATTTATAGTGCTCCAAGTCAATTAATTGGGCCGATTTATCTTCCTGGAAGATAATACTTTAATATTAAATATTCTCTTGATCTGACTTGTCTTCTAGGTTTCTTATTCATCCATTAGGGTTTTTCTAGCTTCCCGAAATATTATAATCCCGTCAAAGGTTACACGTGGAGGTTAATACCTCCCACAACTATCGTAACATCAACACTCCCTCCTACCTAGGGAGGTATTAACGGTAATGGTCTTGAGAAAAAACAGATCATTCTACTGGTAGCATCATCATAGCCACATAGGATATCTCATGTTCACAAATAAAACCACAAGAAAACTCATCATTATCCATCTAGATGGAAATCATCTCCAACACTAGTGGTAGTCTCCATGGAAATAAAATAGTAGCATATTGTTGCTATAATTCCATCCAATAGAACACAACTATGTCTATCCATAGTAGTATACAACTACTGTCCAGTGGTATACAACCACTCCTAGTCACACACAACTACTAACCAGTGACGCACAGTCACCACCGGTGGATCACATCCACCATAGTAGCATACAGCTACTGTCCAGAGACATACAATCTCCACAGTAATCAAATCATATCATTGGATATCATCATGCATCAACAATGTCATCAGCTGCATCACCTTTAATCCATACTAGCATGATGTGAATGCATCATATCTAAGTTGTACTCGCGTGATCTGGAGTATCATCTACATCATCTCCAAGTCATACTAGCATGACATATCTAGCATGATGCCAATGCATCATATCTAAGTTGTATGTCACATCTATGGTGTACTCGCATGATGTAGATCAATGCCTCATCGTGTCATCTCTAAGTTGTATTAGCATTACATATATAACATGATTCCAATGCATCATATCTAAATTGTATGCCACCTCTAAGTTGTACTAGCATGATCATATCTAGCATGACACAAGCCCTATGCATCATCTCTAAGTTGTATGGTCGTGACCATATCTAGCATGATCTGTCTCACTAGAATCGTATCTAAGTTGTACTAGCATGAACATAACTAGCATGATGCCAATACATCATATATAAGTTGTATGTCCACCTCTAAGTTGTACTAGCACGATGCTCCTCAGGCCACTGTATCATCAAAAACTCCAACCATATGTATCATATATGAGTTGTACTAGCATGATCATATCCTACATGATGCAAGCATCATCTCTAAGTTGTATGACCATCTCTAAGTTGTACTAGCATGATACAGATCCATAGCTCACTGACAGTCCATGATGACACATATCAGAGCTCCCTCCCAACTGAGAAATTCATCTCCTCCCTTTCAACCAAGGGAGAAATATCCATGAGCCCCAAATTGTCCCTCAAGTATGCAAACTTTATCTTAGACAGAGGCTTAGTCGAAATATATGTTTTATGCTCATCAGTGGAGATATATTGGAGAACCACTTCTCCCCTCTGGTATTTATCATGGATAAAATAGTACTTGATCTCAATGTGCTTCAACCTATCATGGAACACCAGGTTCTCTGAGAGCTTCACACAGCTATGGTTATCACAATATATCACAATTGAATCCATCACATGATCAAACGGTCTAGAAACTAGCTTACGGAGCCACATTTCTACCGTACAAGAATCATAAGCTGCAATATACTCTACTTCTACAATGTTGAGTGCAACAGACTTATGTTTCCTGCTAGCCCATGATATCATAGCAGATCCCAAACTGAAACACATAGTAGAAGTGTTATTTCTATCATCTACACTTCCTTCTCAATCTGAATCAATAAATCCATGCAGTTTTACTTCACTGTTTGAGGCATATCTCAAACCATAAGGTATCCTCCCATGAAGATATCTCAAGATATGCTTTACATCTATCCAATGCTCATGTTTGAGTTCCACCTAGAATTGGCTCAACATATTCACAACAAAACAAATGTTTAGCCTGGTATTTACCAAATACATCAATGAGCCAATCAATTTCCGATACAGGGATGAGTCTACTGGATTGGAATCAGAGTCTCTCAACTTCCTCGGATCTGTTATCATGGGAGTTTCCATATATTTACAATCCATAATCCCAAACTTCTGAAGGATATTTACAACATACTTCCCTTGTCCTAGGAATACTTCACCATGCTTATGCCATACTTCTAGTCCCAAGTAGTAGTGCATGAGACCAAGATCCATCATATCAAATTCAGAGGCTAGCTCCTTCTTACACTGAATAATGAGAGGCTCTACACTTGTCAAGAACAAATCATCAACATATAACAATAGAATTATAGGTGCATTATTCACAACCTTGTAATAAAAGTTTGGATCAACATGACTCTTGGAAAATCCAAGTCTCATCAAATAGCTATCAATATGTGCATACCAAGCTCTTGGAGCTTGATTGAGTCCATACAAGGCCTTCTTCAATCTGCACACATGGGTTTCTCTTGGGCGTACCTCAAAACCTTGAGGTTGCTCTATATATACCTCTTCCTCAATTACTCCATTGAGAAAGGCGATCTTTACATCCATCTGATGTAAACTCCAACCCATATAAGTTTCTATAGATATGATGGCTCTGATAGATGTATATATGGAAACTGGAGCAAACGTCTCATCATAATCTTCTACCTATTGCTGGGAGAAACATCTAGCCACAAATCTTGCCTTTTATTTATCTATACTCCCATCTATTGCATGCTTTATCTTATAAACTCACTTTGATGTGACTACAGACTTTTCTTTCGGTCTAGGCACAAATTCCCATACATCATTTTTCATAATAGATTGATATTCTTCCATCATAGCCTCCTTCCATTCTTTCTGCTTAACTGCTTCCTCAAAAGTGCAAGGTTTTGCAATAACAAGACTTGTCATGAGTGCCGCATAACTGGAGAACCTTTTGGGTTTCTTTCTTTGTTTGAAGGTGTCACTAGGTACTGTCCCCAAGGTGTAGGACAGTCGGTGACGGAGTGTGTTGTTAAGCCACTACGTGATGTTAAAGTCACCGGTTCGAAACCTGCGGGGACAAAAAACCCAACCATGTTAAGGGTTGGTGTGGCTCAGGCCGGGTGCGATCCCCGGGTGATTTTGACGGCTTAGATGCCCCTGAGTCGTGGTTTCTCAAGCCACAGGTTAATCACGTAGCCAACAGGTCTCGCACAAATTAACAAACAAAAAAAAAAGGTGTCACTAGGATATATATGCTTTTCTTCTTCCTCCAAGGTGGATTCAAGCCATGTTGGTCTCTTTCTAGTCTTAGGTGCGATAATTGGTTCCACAGGTTCATGTGGTGGTTTTGGTTCTTCATTTGGGTGTTCTAGATAACATGTGCTATCTTCTTTGGTGTCTTCATGTTCCTCTTCTTTGTTGGAGTCTATGGAGTCTTATATCGATTTCTTAAATGCAATCCTTTCATCAAAATTTACGTCTCTTCTTATTTCAACCTTCTGCTGACCTAGAACATAGATTCTATATGCTTTTGATGATTCACTATATCCAACAACTACCTTTCTTTCCTGAAGGTTCCAACTTATTTCTCTTGTCCTTGGGAACATGAATATAGACAAGGAATCCAAATATTCTCAATTATTCAACACTTGGCTTCTTTCCGGAGAAGGATTATTTTGGAGTCATGTTCTTCAATATATGATGTGGATTTTTATTTTGAACGTAGACAGTTGTCATAACTATTTCTCCCCATAGGAACATAGATAAATTATGGTCATTCATCATTTTCCTAATTGACTCTTCAATAGTTCTATTATTTCTTTCATCCACACCATTTTTTTGAGTATTGTGAGGGACAATGAGCTCCCTCATAATCCATGCTTCTTTACAAAAGGAAATGAGCTCCTTGGAGGTGTATTCTCCTCCATTATTAGATCTTCTTATTTTGATATTCTTATATGTTAGGTTCTCTACTTCAGCCTTGAATTCTTGGAATTTTCTAAATACTTCATCCTTAGTCTTTAAAAGATACAACCAGGTCTTTCTTGAGAAGTTATCTATGAACGTTACATAGTAAAGAGAGCCTCCTAGAGACTTCATTGGAATATGACCACATACATCTAAATGTATTAGGTCTAAGATCTCTTTGGATCTATTCTCATTGCTTGGGAATGGTTTCTTAATATTCTTCCCAAGTGCACATCCTCTCCAAATTCCTTCATGTACAGATTGTAATTCTGGTATGCCTACAACCATCTATTTTAATGATGGAAAAGATTGATAATGAAGGTGAGCATACCTTCTATGCCATAACTTGCTAGGGTTGATTTCATCATGTACAAGATCTTGAATATTCTGACCTAGGATTTTATACAATCTTCCTTCACGGATTCCCATGACTCTAGTGTCTTCTATGATTGAATCTTTAGACCATACAAGAACCTTTCCATCTAGTAAAGCTACTCTATCTCCTTTCTCTTCCAAACAAGAAATAGATACTAGATTCTTTTTCAAACCAAGAACATATAGAACATTACTGAGATGAATAGAGTTACTTGATTCCATATTGATAGTAGCTTGTCCAATTCCCTTTACTGCATAAGAGTTCTTTTCTCCAAGCTACACTTTTTGAGGTGTTTCCTTTTCTGTCATCCTTGAGAGATTTTTACGGACACCTATCATATGCCTTGAAGTTCCACTATCGATCAGCCACATATCATCTTCAATAAATCCTGTAAGAGCTGAGTAGTAGAAGAAATTTGCTTCATCATGCTTGGCCTTCTTTGAAGGTTCTTCATCTTTGGAATTTGATGCATGGTGTCTCTCCTTTCTCTTCTTTGTTAGCTTCAGACAATTTCTTTTGTAGTGGCCATAATCATGGTATTCAAAAAATTGTACTTTTTACATATCTCTTTTGGATTTATTTATTGAATCAAATATTTTATTACCACCCTGTCTCTTGAACTTAGTTGTAAAGGCTTGAGCATCTTCTTCCTTTTGAGGCTTTCCCTTAGAGTTCAACCTTGTCTCTTCTTGTGCGCAACAGGTCCAAAGTTCTTCCAGCATTGGAAACTCCTTCCTTGTATTCATGCTTATAGAAAATGCATCCCATGATCTGGAAATACTATTGAGTGATATGTTCACAACTTCCTTTTCTGGTATAACTTCTTCAATATCTTGTATTTGATCTCTCAACTAAGAAATATTCACAAAGTATGAAGTTATAGTGTCATCCTTGGTCATTTTTGTGTCATGAAGTTCATTATTTAGACTCATTACTTGTCCAATATTTCTAACTGAGAAAAGGTTAGTTAGGGCATCATACATCTTATTGGATGAGTCAAGATGAGATATGTAGGGTATCAAGTGGTCTTTTACAGAGTCAACTATGATACTCATAGTGTTGATGTAATTGTCCTTGAAGTTCTCCATTGTTGCAATGTTCTAAGGTTCCTTCTCTTTTCCTGCTTCAAATTGTGGTTCCATGATCTTTCCTTTCATGATATCCAGGACTTTATTATTGGCAAGGATGAAGTTAATTCTTGTCTTCCATGCTCTGAAGTTTGAAGCCCCTTCAAACTTGTTTTCTGACTTCATAGAGTAAGTCATGATTGTGTTGACTTTGACTTTGACTTGCTCAACCTTTGACTTTGACCAAAAACTCAACCTTGATGCCTTAGCTAGCTGAGAGTACCAGGAGGTGTGCTAGGCTAAGGTGCACTAGAATATCCAGGAATTAGGTAAAGAAATTCACTCAAGTGCCTCAACAAAAGGGTTAGGATTTCATTGTTGTAGCAAAACTCTGACTGCAACTGCAATCGGTCCTGCAATGAGAAAATAACCTCACGTTCTACCTTCCAGTGGTTAGAATGTACGAAGATAGTGTGGTCCCATAACCTGTTAAAATAATAGGTGTGCTCATTTTCACCATAGACAATATCACTATATTTTCACCCAACCATAGGCACAAGGCCACCCCCGAGCACCTTAACCTTGAAAGATAGAATAATTCTGGAAGAAATCACTAGAACCAATAGCCAACCAAGGTAGTATATCTCTATCCAAATCTAGCGCACCAAGTAGAGAAACCAAACCATAATCCAAATACCAAGTCACCACTACAATAGTTGCAACTCTCCTCCAGTTATGCACACCACTAGTCCTTATGAGGTTGTGAGTGAGAGTGAGTCCAAATGAGCTCAAGCGCCCTCTATTTATAGTGATCCAAGTCAAATAACTGGGTTGACTTATCTTCCTGGAGGATAATACTTTAATATTAAATATTCTCTTGATCCAACTTGTCTTCTAGGTTTCTTATTCATCCGTTAGGGTTTTTCTAGATTCCCAGAATATTCTAATCTCTTCAAAGGTTACACGTGGAGGTTAATACCTCTCTCATCTACCATAACATCAACAATAAGATCACCACTTATAAAGGATTTTCCAAAAATGAGACTGGACGGAGTACCCCTAAGAAAAGGAGTAAGAGATTTTCCCAGAGTTCCCTCTTTGAGGAATTCAAGAAGGAAAAACCACCCACGTTTGATGGAGAAATCAAGAAAGGTGAGGAAGTAGAGGCATGATGGCTAGGATTAAAGAAGTATTTCCAAGTACATAATTACTATGGGAACACAAAGATAAGGGTGGCCATATTTAACCTAAATTGAGGGGCTTTCATTTGATCGTAAGACCTCGAGAATTTCAAGGGGATTAGGGAAAATAAGATGAAATGGAAACAATTTGAGAAGTATTTCAGGAAGGCATACCTGTTAGAAAAAGTAATATGATGGAAAGATCAAAGAATTCCATGAACACAATTTGGGGCATCTCACCATGGATGTTTATGCCAAAAGGTTCCTAGAATTGTTAAGGCGTGTCCCGCACATCAAAGATGAGAAGGCAAGGATGCAATGCTTTCTTTAGTCCTTTCAAGACATAATTGAATTTGATGAACCCAAGACACTTAATGACACCATATGAAACACTAAGAATTTATATGAGAAATCAAAGCATAAGAAGGAGCCTTACCGAGATTGGAAAAGAAATGATAAGACTGGATTTAAGAAGAATGGATTTAAGTCATCTTGATACAAGAATATGAGAAAGAGTGCCCAGTCCAATTACCCCACTAAAATCATGTATCAACAAAACTATCCTACGCAAAGTGGTAATAAGCCAGTAGAACCTACAAAGGAAAAAGAAAAAAAACAGAAGAAAGGACCACTAAAGTCTTGGGGTTGTGGAGAAGCACAAATGTTGAAGGATTTTCCATGTAGGAAGAGTGATCATAGGAGGATCTACAATGTCCAAGAGGCCACCACTATCAATGATGTAGCCAGAAGTGTACCACGGATCTATGTAGCTATTGAGAATTGACAAGCAAACCACCAAGCTTTGGTAGTGGAACTGGAAGGCATAATTTCCCAACGATCTTTTTCAATTTTGATTTACCTTGGTTCTAACCTCAGTTATATTGCACCACAAATTGTTGAAGCATGTGTTTTACAGAAAAATAAGGCATCCAAAGTCATGGTTAGTCCAACTAGCTACAGGAAACAAGAGAAAGGTAATTGAAGTAACATAAGCAAGCCAATTTGAAATGGATGGACTGCACACACAAGAAACCTAGAATATATTTCCTCTGGGGTCATATGACTTGTTGATTGGTATGGACTGGTTGTCATCCCATAAAGTTAAATTGGACTATTTTAACAAGACCATGGAATGTGAGGATGATAAGAGAAACAAGAGATTCTTACAGGGCATCCAAAAAGTTGTATCAGTGAGACAAATATCAACATTACATATCAATAAATATTGTAGAAAGGGATGTCCTATGCATGCTATACATGTGTTGAATTTAAGATCACCTAGTGATATGTGAGTATAGAGATATGTGAGTAACATAAAATAGTAGTCTAAAAATTTAAGATCACCTAGTGATATGTGAGTATAGAGATGTGTTTTTGGAGGAAATACCAGGACTTCCTCCCAAAAGGGATATTCATTTTTCTATAGAGCTCATGCCAAGAGCAGTGCATGTGTCAAGAGAGCCATACAAGATGAGCGCACCGGAGTTGGTGGAGCTTAAAATGAAATTAAATGAGATGTTAGATAAGATATATATCAGACCCAGTGTGTCCTTGTGGGGAGCACTAACACTATCTGTCAAAAAGAAGGATGGTACCCTCAGAATATGTATTGATTATAGTCATTTGAACAAGATGACCATCAAAAACATGTATTCATTTCCCATTATTGATGACCTCTTTGATCAACTGAGAGGGTCCACGATATTCTCCAAGATAGACTTGAGGTATGTATATCATCAAGTCGAGATCAAGGATGCAAACATTTATGGGCAATATGAGTTTGTGGTGGTGCCTTTTGGGCTTACCAATGCACCAATCATGTTTGTGTGTCTAATGAACAACATTCTTAGCAACTATTTGGACAAATCTATCCTAGTTTGTATTGATGACATTAATATTTATCCTAAGACCAAGGAAGAGCATGAGGAACATGTCAAGCTAGTACCACAAGTGTTGACAGATCCAATATTTAGGTCATGTGATATCAGAGGAAGGAATTGTAATAGACCCTAAGAAGATCAAGGAAATCATGGATTGGTCGTCCCTTAGGAATGTATCAGAGGTGATGTCATTTACAAGATTGGATGGATAGTATAGAAGGTTTATCAAATGATTTTCAAAGATTGGTCATCCAATCACCTCATTGCAAAGAAAGGAAGTGAAATTTGTGTGGTCAGGAGACTGTGAAGCAAGCTTCTAGTAGTTGAAGCATCTTCTAACTAATGCACCCATCTTAAAGATTGCATAACCATACAAGGATTTATTGGTTTGTACAAATGCTTGCAATGGGGGACTTAGTAGAGTTCTCATGCAAGAAGGGCATGTAATCAGTTATGAATCTAGGAAACTAAATGACCATGAGAAATGTTATGTTACTCATGATCTTGAGCTTATAGCTATTGTGCATACCTTGAAGTTTTGGAGGAACTAATTTCTTGGAATAATATTTGTATTGATGATAGATCACAGTAGGATGAAGTATTTGTTTGATCATCCTCTTTTAAATGCCAGACATGTTAGGTCGATGGCCCTCATTGGTGAATATGATTTTGAGATCTCGCATATTAAAGGCAAGGAAAATCGGCAGATGCACTTAGCCAAAGACTGCAAGCAATACATCTAGCAACAACTAGTGTATGTGAGTTTGATATAAAACATAGGATCATAAATGCCCTATAAGGAAATGAACACTTTAATTTAATAAATGAAAACTTAGAGAAAGAGCCAAGAGGGAAGAAGTGTGAAGGATATCCACTCACGGAGGACGGATTGTTGATATACAAAAATATATTGTATGTACCCAATTCATATGAATTAAAGGATCTCATAGCAAATGAGTTCCATAAGAGGCCTTATGTAGGTCACCCAGGCTATCAAAAAATGATAATAGCGGTAAATAAATTTTATTACTAGCCAAGGATGAAGAAGGATATTGCAGAATACATTACCAAATTCCTTGAGTGCCAGCATGTCAAGGTTGAGCATAGGCATCCAGTAGGATTGTTTCAGCCAATATAGATTCTGGAATGGAAGTGGGAAGTCATATATATGGACTTCATCACAGGATTTCCAAGGACAACCAAACAACATGATGCAATTACAGTAGTGGTGGATAACTTGAGCAAGGAAACCCATTTCACTCTGGTGAAATCCACCTATAAATAAATTGACATTGCAAATGTTTTCATGAAAGATATTTTCAGATTGCATGGCATGCCTAAGACGATCATATCAAATCGAGATGCAAAATTTACCTCAAAATTTTGGAAAGTTTTGTTTGCAGGTTTTCGGACACAGTTAGATTTTAGTACTATCTATCACCCTCATACAAATGGACAAACATAGAGAGTGAATAGAGTGCCAGAAGTTATGTTAAGAATGTATGTTATACTCCAACCCAAGAAATGGGAAGATTATTTACCCCTAGTGGATTTTGCTTATAATAATGGCTACCATGAGTCATTGAAGACGAGCCCCTTTGAGGCTTTGTATGGAAGAAAGTGTAATGTCCCAATCAGTTGGGATAATCCAAGAGATTGGATTACACTTGGGCCATACATGCTAAAAGAGATGGAGCAAGAAGTGGCCAAAATTAAGCAGAACGAAAAAGTTGCATAAGATAGACAAAAGAGCTATGTTGATAGAAATTGAACTCATAAAGAATTCAAAATGGGAGATCATGTCTACATCAGGGTTAATCCCAAGAGGAGTTCCTTAAGGATGGTAACTTTTAATAATTTATCACCCCACTATTGTGGACCATTTGAAATCCTAGAGAAAGTAGGGCCCAATGGCATACAAGCTTGCCTTACCCTACTCTTATTGTTAAAGCACATAATGTATTCCATCTGTCCTTACTTGAGAAATGTGTTCATGATTCTAATCACATTATTGATTGCATTGTGATTCAGGAGGAACTAGAAGGAGAATTCAAACTCGAGCCTCAATACATATTAGACAGGAAGGAGAGATTGCTCTGGAATTGAGCCATCACACATGCCAAGGTGTAATGGAAGCACTTTGGAGCAGGTGAAGCTACATGGGAACTAGAGGATGCCATGACAAAAGCATACTCGTTTTTGTTTATTGTATAAATTTGTTTATGTGGATGGTAAAACACCATGGATGGTGTTTTTATAAGGGGGAGGGGAATGTAACACCTCATTTTCCTCCAGTCTATAATTATAATCATGACTTAAATACTGGAACATACAAACTCTATAAATGTATTGTGTTTAATGATACAAAGAGTATTGACCATGATACCACGAGTGGAAACTATTGATGGGTTGGGGGAATTGTCTTACCTACCAAGAAGATAACCTTCACCAAAGAGCCATTTTTCCTAATTTCCAAAATTCATATTTGAAGTTATTTTCCCTATCTTCTCATTTTTTTCCCAAAATCGGTTAATGAAAGGAGGCCTGGTAGTTGAGAAACCAACTTCCCACCATAATGGAGGAATGGTTGGGACAACTTAAGATCATTAACCATGTTGGGTATGTCTTATATTCTTTGCATGAGTAGTAGCGTCTGAGCGTATGCACTGGGCACGCAGGGGGGTTAGAGGGGGGGGGCGCTAGGCCTTGGGACCGCATTATATGTAAGTGGTTTTTTGGCACATGGTTTCTTTGTCGATGGTTTTCTATTTCCGGTTAAGGAATTAGGGTTTTGGATTAATCCAGGTTATTGGGTTAGAATTTTGGATGTCACTGGCTCCTATATGTATTTTGTATTGTAAACATTGTAACATGATGATGAATAATATAGAATATGATGGTTTTCTCGGTTTGGGTTTCCAAGGGAAAATTATTTGTGTAATGTTTGTATTTGTCATTGTATCTTTTATGTTCCTTTACTGAATATATGTTTACAGTAGATATTGTACAAGGTTAGAATTTACAAACCAAAGGTACAACCAAGTACCCACCTCATTTTGGGGTTGACCCATGAATGCCTCCGATAGAAGCAAAAAGGAAAATTAGGAACCTTCCAGAGGAGAGGACAGGCAAAGAAATTCTAGAGTAGGGGGTTTTTTAGTCAAAGAGGAGACTCTTTGAAGTTTTGGGTTTTGAGCACTGAGAAACTTAGGGCAAAGAAAAACCCTAAAATCCAACCTAAGCATAGAGTTGTGCAAGGAAGTGGCACTAATAGGGAAGAGAATTGAGGGACTATAGATGCAGTGAAGGGACTCCCTTACACAATTGAAGACCACTGGAAAGGCATCTGGGAGATTCATGGAGGCCCTGGGTTTGATAGGCAAAGGGTTTCATGCAATTTTTTGTTTGTGAAAGAGAGTGGCCTTCACTTGCCTAAATTTTCCTAAGAGAAATGTGTATTCCCCGGTGGTATCATGCCCTGACATAGGGGCGACCTGCTGTAGAAATTATAAGTGTAGTAGATCTTACGGTTGGGTGGAAAATCCTTTCCCCTAAATCATTTGGTTGGTTAACAGTTTATGACAGATAAGTTTCTCAATTTGCTCTCTTCATTTCTATTATTATACTTACATGTGCAAATAATTCTAGTGTGGGGTTAGGTAGCAGAAATATATAAGAAAGGAAGAGAATTGCATGAATCGTGTTCTCTGAAATTCCCTATTGCTTAATATCTCTTGGAATTATGTGATTAGTAAGAGTTGTATGTAAAGACATAAGAGGTATACTTCTATCATGGTTGTTATTTCTCTTACTTCAGTTATGGGGTGGAGGATACATCATACGTATGTGAAGACATCATTACTCAATGGTGTGATTGAGGAGGAGGTGTACATATAGAAACCTTAAGTCTTTGAGGTACATGGGAGGGAGTCCCATGTTTTCAGGTTGAAGAAATCTTTGTATGGACTCAAGTAAGCACCCAGGGAATGGTACTCGAGGATCGACAGATATTTGCAGAGCATGGGATTCACCAAGAGTAAAGCGGATCCCAATCTGTCTCTCATATAGTTTGGTGAGGATCCTCTTATATTGGTGTTGTATTTTGATGATCTATTTCTCATGGGAGAAAAGAATATAATTTCCAATTACAAGAAGGATTTGGATTCAGAGTTTGAGATGAAAGATATTGGATTGATGCATTACTTCTTGGGATTAGAGGTGTGGCAGAAATCGGGTGAGATATTCCTCGGACAAGGGAAGTATGCAGTTGAGATACTGAGGAGGTTCGATATGATGGACCATAAGTCCATGACTACACCTATCATCACCAATCTGAAGAAGTTGGGTGCTTTAGATTTATATTTGGTGGATCCCACAATGTACAGGAAGTTGATTGGTTCATTGATGTATCTGGTCAACATTGGGTTGGATATTTACTTTGTTATTAACGCCTTAAGCCATTTCATGGTTGAGATGAGGCAGGTGCATTAGGTAGAAGGTAAGTATGTGCTCAGGTACCTTTAGCGTACTGTTGGATTTGGTCTGAGATATGTCAAGGGAGATGGAGTGAGGTTGCATGGATATTCAGACTCATATTGGGAAGGTAGTGCAATTGACATGAAGATCACTTATGGTGGTTGTTTCATCCTAGGACCAACAGTGGTTTCTTGTTTCAGAATGAAATAGCCTTTTGTGGCACTCAATCCAATGAAGCTAGAGTATATGGAAGTTAGTTTGGAAATTTGGGAGGCTATTTGGTTTCACAAGCTTCTTGCAGGGTTATCTGGTCAGGTGTTGGAGCCTATGGTGATTTACTATGACAATCAAAGTTGTGTCAAAATCTCATAGAATCCAGTGTTTCATGAAAAATTGAAACACATTGAGATAAGATACCACTTCATCAGAGACAGGGTGCAAAAGGGAGTTGTGAATCTCCAGTACATTTCCACAATTGAGAAGATTTCGTATATTCTCACCAAACCCCTAGTGAAGGGGAAGTTTTTCTACTTCATATACAAGATAGAAGTGGTGGAGAATACCTCCCTTGCTAAGAGGGAGTGTTGATGTTTTTGAAGCTTCGAGGAGTTATTTTCACATTGGCCTTGGTGTCATGCATGTGGGAATATTTGTTGGCACTCGCATTGCATTTTATTTTGTAAAATCCCCTTTTATGTATATTTGGGGCTTGGAATTGTTATTGTTGGGGCTTGGCACCCACTTGGATGAATAAACAATTCTAATTTAATGTTGAGTTTAGAAGGGGATCCTATACTCACTCTTAGACTCCTATAAAAAGAGAGACAATGTGAGTAGGCACCACACATCTTATCTTGTCACTATGATGTTGGCATAAGTGGGTGAGCACTCTTTCCAAGAGGATTGCAGTTGCAAATTTTAGCAAAGGAGATCGTCACTTTGGCAAATTTGGCCTAGGGATTTCTATCTTTCTTTTCTAATTTTTTTTCCAAGAGAGAAAGGTTTCATGTGTGAGAGAGAAAGACAGCAACATGTCGCACGTGTGAGCCATACAATTTGTACAACATGTGTAGACCATACAGCCACAAGAACAATCACATGTGCAGACTGTACGACACAATTATTGTTGTATGTACCCAAGATGTGGCTCCATACAATAGTCGTGGATCAGTTGCATCATTGCACATGTAAGGACAGTGACGCAGGGAGTCATACAAGCGATGTTAGCTAGGGTTTCTACATATTTGTAAGTTGGAAGATTTTCCATAATTTTGTTGAAGTTGTAATTTTGTTGAAGAGGATTGTTTTTGTCCTCAAGATCCTCAATTTTAAAAAATTTCCTGAACAAAAATTTGTGTCTCTTGTGTATGGATGATTTCTCTTTGATATTTTTGTTTCCGCTATAAAAAAAATTCATAATTTCAGTGATAACAACCCTAGTTTATTGTTTGAGGTCACTTGGAAATAATCTTCATATTTGAAATTGAATGCATTAAATGCTTAAAATTTTACACTCACAAGAAAGGTAATTCAAAATAAATAAATGGAAATTGTTACACCCCACTAACCTAATGTGTTTTAGGGGGTCGGCTATGTTAAAAAATGGTATCATAGCATATTTCAAACTCTACGCATGAATGGGACAAAGAGTAGTCATAAGATTTGTATGCCGGATCCAATACCAACTTGTTGGAAAAAAATTATGCATTAAAATGTTAATTATTAGATGCACAGTCTTCCTAAAAGAAGGATTGAAGATGTATTTTTTTTTTAACGTATTTACAACAAAAAATTGTGCCCTTGCCTTATTTGAACTGGAATAACTCCAACATGAAAGTTAGTCAAGTTGATGCACACTAACAACAGATTTTGAGTGTTAATGACAACAAGAAAAAAGGCCTAATTTTGGGATTGTTGTAGGCCAATGAAAGCCTTATCAAAGCCAAGTATTTGTATGCATTTTGATTGTATTATTAGCTAACAGTTTCTTTTTGTTTCAATACTTAGAAGACATAGTTAAGAAAAGAAAATAGCAATAGGCCAGTAGAGTGCGGTATGGAAGAGACATCTCCTATCAGAAATAAGGAATAAAATGAGAGGAGGGCCATTGAAATCAAACCAGATTTGGTAGAAACAATAAGGAGTCTGAAGGATGAACTTTGGAGCTACATATTTGATAATGAAAATCTCATTCGAGCACAAGAGAAGGAGACATAATTAAATGCAGCGTTGTTGCAAAGTTTGTATGAAATACAAAAACACTTGCAGCAAGGACCAACTACCAACAATGCAGGAAGAATCGGTCCAAGAAGTTGCAAATCCCATCAGAGATTCAAAAGATTGGGCTAGCACACAATAATACAAGGAAACATTTCTCGAGGAAGAGGCACAGGGGTGCCACAAGGAACATATCTAGTGAAGATCACTCTTGAACAAAATTCTCTAGTGAGAAGTGTTAAAATAATAGGTGTGCTCATTTTCACCATAGACAATATCACTATATTGTCACCCAACCATAGGCACAAGGCCACCTCCGAGCACCTTAACCTTGAAAAATAGAATAATTCTGGAATCAATCACTAGAACCTATAGCCAACCAATGTAGCATACATCTCTCCAAAGCTAGCGCAACAAGATGAGAAACCAAACCATAATCCAAAGACCCAGTCACCACTGCAACAACTGCAACTCTCCTTCAGCTACTTCTTATGAGGTTGTGAGTGAGAGTGAGTCCAAATGAGCTCAAGCGCCCTCTATTTATAGTGCTCCAAGTCAATTAATTGGGCCGACTTCTCTTTCTGGAAGATAATACTTTAATATTAAATATTCTCTTGATCTGACTTGTCTTCTAGGTTTATTATTCATCCATTAGGGTTTTTCTAGCTTCTCGGAATATTATAATCCTGTCAAAGGTTACACGTGGAGGTTAATACCTCCCACAACTATCGTAACAATAACACTCCCTCCTAGATAGGGAGGTATTAATAGTAATGGTCTTGAGAAAAAACATATCATTCTACTGGTAGCATCATCATAGCCACATAGGATATCTCATGATCACAAATCAAACCACAAGAAAACTCATCATTATCCATCTAGATGGAAATCATATCCAACACTAGTGGTAGTCTCCATGGAAATAAAATAGTATCATATTGTTGCTATAATGCCATCCAATAGAACACGACTATGTCTATCCATAGTAGTATACAACTATTGTCCAGTGGTATACAACTACTGTCCAGTGGTATACAACCACTCCTAGTAGAACAAAACTACTAACCAATGGCACACAGTCACCACCAGTGGAGCACATCCACCATAGTAGCATACAACTATTGTCCAGAGACATACAATATCCACAACAATCAAATCATATCATCAGATATCATCATGCATCAACAATGTCATCAGTTGCATCACCTCTAATCCATACTAGCATGATGTGAATGCATCATATCTAAGTTGTACTCGCGTGATCTGGAGTATCATCTACATCATCTCCAAGTCATACTAGCATGACATATCTAACATGATGCCAATGCATCATATCTAAGTTGTATGTCACATCTATGTTGTACTCGCATGATGTAGATCAATGCCTCATCATGTCATCTCTAAGTCGTATGATCATCTCTAAGTTGTATTAGCATTACATATATAACATGATTCCAATGCATCATATCTAAGTTGTACTAGCATGATCATATCTAGCATGACACAAGCCCTATGCATCATCTCTAAGTTGTATGGTTGTGACCATATCTATCATGATGTATCTCACTAGCATCGTATCTAAGTTGTACTAGCATGATGTCAATACATCATATCTAAGTTGTATGTCCACCTCTAAGTTGTACTAGCACAATGCTTCTCAGGCCACTGTATCATCAACAACTCCAACCATATGTATCATATATGAGTTGTACTAGCATGATCATATCTTGCATGATGCAAGCATCATCTCTAAGTTGTATGACCATCTCTAAGTTGTACTAGCATGATACATATCCATAGCTCACTGACAGTCCATGATGACACATATCAGAGCTCCCTCCCAACTGAGAAAGTCATCTCATCCCTTTCAACCAAGGGAGAAATATCCATGAGCCCCAAATTGTCCCTCAAGTATGAAAAAATTATCTTAGACAGAGACTTAGTCGAAATATATGTTTTATGCTCATCAGTGGAGATATATTGGAGAACCACTTCTCCCCTCTTGTCTTTATCACGGATAAAATAGTACTTGATCTCAATGTGCTTCAACCTATCATGGAACACCAGGTTCTCTGAGAGCTTCACACAGCTATGGTTATCACAATATATCACAATTGAATCCATCACATGATCAAACAGTCCAGAAACTAGCTTACGGAGCCACATTTCTTCTGTACAAGCATCACAAGCTACAATATACTCTACTTCTACAATGTTGAGTGCAACAGACTTATGTTTCCTACTAGCCCATGATATCATAGCAGATCCCAAACTGAAACACATACCAGAAGTGTTATTTCTATCATCTACACTTCCTTCTCAATATGAATCAATAAATCCATGCAGTTGTACTTCAATGTTTGAGGCATATCTCAAACCATAAGGTATCTTCCCATGAAGATATCTCAAGATATTCTTTACATCTATCCAATGCTCATGTCTAAGTTCCACCTAGAATTGGCTCAACATATTCATAGCAAAGCAAATGTTCAGCCTGGTATTTACCAAATACATGAATGAGCCAATCAATTTCTGATACAGGGATGAGTCTATTGGATTGGAATCAGAGTGTCTCAACTTCCTCGGATTTGTTATCATGGGAGTTTCCATGTATTTACAATCCATAATCCCAAACTTCTGAAGAATCTTTACAACATACTTCCCTTGTCCTAGGAATACTTCACCACGCTTATGCCATACTTCTAGTCCCAAGTAGTAGTGCATGAGACCAAGATCCTTCATATCGAATTCTGAGGCTAGCTCTTTCTTACACTGAATAATGAGAGGCTCTACACTTGTCAGGAACAAATCATCAACATATAACAATAGAATCACAGGTGCATTATTCACAACCTTGTAATAAAGGTTTGGATCAGCATGACTCTTGGAAAATCCAAGTCTCATCAAAAAGATATCAATATGTGTATACCAAGCTCTTGGAGCTTGATTGAGTCCATACAAGGCCTTCTTCAATCTGCATACATGGGTTTCTCTTTTGCGTACCTCAAAACCTTGAGGTTTCTCTTTTGCGTACCTCAAAACCTTGAGGTTGCTCTATATATACCTCTTCCTCAATTACTCCATTGAGAAAGGTGGTATTTACATCCATATGATGTAAACTCCAACCCATGGAAGTTTCTATAGATATGATGGCTCTGATAGATGTATATCTAGAAACCGGAGAAAATGTCTCATCATAATCTTCTACCTCCTACTGGGAGAAACATCTAGCCACAAATCTTGCCTTTTATTTATCTATACTCCCATCTATTGCATGATTTATCTTATAAAATCACTTTGAAGTGACTACGGACTTTTCTTTCGGTCTAGGCACAAATTCAAATACATCATTTTTCATAATAGATTGATATTCTTCCATCATGGCCTCCTTCCATTCTTTCTGCTTAACTTCTTCCACAAAAGTGCAAGGTTCTGCAATAACAAGACTTGTCATGAGTGCCGCATAACTGGAGAACCTTTTGGGTTTCTTTCTTTGTTTGAAGGTGTCACTAGGATATTTATGCTTTTCTTCTTCCTCCAAGGTGGATTCAAGCCATGTTGGTCTCTTTCTAGTCTTAGGTGCGATAATTGGTTCCACAGGTTCATGTCGTGGTTTTGGTTTTTCATTGGGGTGTTCTAGATAACATGTGTTATATTCTTTGGTGTCTTCATGTTCCTCTTCTTCGTTGGAGTCTATGGAGTCTTTTATAGATTTCTTAAATGCAATCCTTTCATCAAAATTTACGTCTCTGCTTATTTCAACCTTCTCCTGGCCTAGAACATAGATTCTATATGCTTTTGATGATTCACTATATCCAACAAATATACCTTTCTTTCCTTAAGGTTCCAACTTCTTTCTCTTGTCCTTGGGAACATGAATATAGACAAGGAATCCAAATATTCTCAAGTATTCAACACTTGGCTTCTTTCCAAAGAAGTATTGTTCTGGAGTCATGTTCTTCAATATATGATGTGAACTTTTATTTTGAACGTAGACAGTTGTCATAACTATTTCTCCCCATAGAAACATAGATAATGTGGTATACCTAGGGAGGTAATATGGGGTACCTAGGGAGGTACCCAACGGGAATGTAGTTATGTGTTATTAGTGGAATTCATTTAATATATGGGAATGTGGTCATTCAATGTAAGGTGGACTAGGTCCACTATATTATTAAATGACTTCCACTAATAACACATAACTACATTCCCATTGGGTACCTCCCTAGGTACCCCATATTACCTCCCTAGGTATACCACAGATAAATTATGTTCATTCATCATTTTCCTAACTGACTCTTCAATAGTTCTATTCTTTCTTTCATCCACACCATTTTTTTGAGTATTGTGAGGGACAATGAGCTCCCTCATAATCCATGCTTCTTTACAAAAGGAAATGAGCTCATTGGAGGTGTATTCTCCTCCATTATTAGATCTTATTATTTTGATATTCTTATATGTTAGGTTCTCTACTTCAGCCTTGAATTCTTGGAATTTTCTAAATACTTCATCCTTAGTCTTTAACAGATACAACCGAATCTTTCTTGAGAAGTTATCTATGAACGTTACATAGTAAAGAGAGCCTCCTAGAGACTTCACTGGAATATGACCACATACATCTGAATGTATTAGGTCTAAGATCTCTTTGGATCTATTCTCACTGCTTGGGAATGGTTTCTTAATATTCTTCCCAAGTGCACATCCTCTCCAAATTCCTTCATGTACAGATTGTAATTTTGGTATGCCTACAACCATCTGTTTTAGTGATGGAAAAGATTGATAATGAAGGTGAGCATACCTTCTATGCCATAACTCGCTAGGGTTGATTTCATCATGTACAAGAGCTTGAATATTCTGACCTAGGATTTTATACAATCTTCCTTCACGGATTCTGATGACTCTAGTGTCTTCTATGATTGAATCTTTAGACCATACAAGAACCTTTCCATCTAGTAAAGCTACTCTATCTCCTTTCTCTTCCAAACAAGAAATAGATACTAGATTCTTTTTCAAACCAAGAACATATAGAACATTACTAAGATGAATAGAGTTACTTGATTCCATATTGATAGTAGCATGTCCAATCCCTTTACTGCATAAGAGTTCTTTTCTCCAAGCTACACTTTTTGAGGTGTTTCCTTTTCCGTCATCCTTGAGAGATTTTTACGGTCACCTATCATATGCCTTGAAGTTCCACTATCGATCAACCACATATCATCTTCAATAAATCCTGTAAGAGCTGAGTAGTAGAAGAAATTTGCTTCATCATGCTTGGCATTCTTTGAAGGTTCTTCATCTTTGGAAGTTGATGCATGGTGTCTCTCCTTTCTCTTCTTTGTTAGCTTCGGACAATTTCTTTTGTAGTGGCCATAATCATGGTATTCAAAAAATTGTACTTTTTACATATCTCTTTTGAATTTATTTCTTGAATCAAATATTTTATTACCACCGTGTCTCTTGAACTTAGTTGTAAAGGCTTGAGCATATTCTTCCTTTTGAGGCTTTCCCTTAGAGTTCAACCTTGTCTCCTCTTGTGTGCAACAGGTCCAAAGTTCTTCCAGCATTGGAAACTCCTTCCTTGTATTCATGCTTGCAGAAAATGCATCCCATGATCTGTAAATACTATTGAGTGATATGTTCACAATTTCCTTTTCTGGTATAACTTCTTCAATAACTTGTATTTAATCTCTCAACTAAGAAATATTCACAAAGTATGAAGTTATAGTGTCATCCTTGGTCATTTTTGTGTCATGAAGTTCATTCTTTAGACTCATTACTTGTCCAATATTTCTAACTGAGAAAAGGTTAGTTAGGGAATCATACATCTTCTTGGATGAGTCAAGATGAGATATGTAGGGTATCAAGTGGTCTTTTACAGAGTCAACTACGATACTCATAGTGTTGATGTAATTGTCCTTGAAGTTCTCCATTGTTGCAACGTTCTAAGGTTCCTTCTCTTTTCCTGCTTCAAATTGTGGTTCCATGATCTTTCCTTTCACGATATCCAAGACTTTATTATTGGCAAGGATGAATTCAATTCTTGTCTTCCATGCTCTGAAGTTTGAAGCCCCTTCAAACTTGTTTTCTGACATCATAGAGTAAGTCATGATTGTGTTGACTATGACTTTGACCAAAAACTTAACCTTGATGCCTTAGCTAGCTGAGAGTACCAGAAGGTGTGCTAGGCTAAGGTGCACTAGAATATCCAGAAATTAGGTCAAGAAATTCACTTAAAGTGCCTCAACAAAAGGGTTAGGATTTTGTTGTTGTAGAAAAAGTCTGATTGCAACTGCAATCGGTCCTGCAATGAGCAAATAACCTCACATTCTACCTTCCAGTGGTTAGAATGTACAAAGATAGTGTGGTCCCATAACCTGTTAAAATAATAGGTGTGATCATTTTCACCATAGACAATATCACTATATTTTCACCCAACCATAGGCACAAGGCCACCCTCGAGCACCTTAACCTTGAAAGATAGAATAATTTTGGAAGAAATCACTAGAACCAATAGCCAACCAAGATAGCATATCTCTATCCAAATCTAGCGCACCAAGTAGAGAAACCAAACCATAATCCAAATACCAAGTCACCACTACAATAGTTGCAACTCTCCTCCAGTTATGCACACCACTAGTCCTTATGAGGTTGAGTGAGAGTGAGTCCAAATGAGCTCAAGTGCCCTCTATTTATAGTGCTCCAAGTCAAATAACTAGGTTGAGTTATCTTCCTGGAGGATAACACTTTAATATTAAATATTCTCTTGAGCCAACTTGTCTTCTAGGTTTCTTATTCATCTGTTAGGGTTTTTCTAGCTTCCCAGAATATTCTAATCTCATCAAAGGTTACACGTGGACGTTAATACCTCCCACATCTATTGTAACATCAACAAGAAGATCACCACTTATAAAGGATTTTCCAAAAATGAGACTGGACGGAGTACCCCTAAGAAAAGGAGGAAGAGATTTTCCCAGAGTTCCCTCTTTGAGGAATTCAAGAAGGAAAAACCACCCAAGTTTGATGGAGAAATCAAGAAAGGTGAGGAAGTAGAGGCATGACGGCTAGGATTAAAGAAGTATTTCCAAGTACATAATTACTCTGGGAACACAAAGATAAGGGTGGCCATATTTAACCTAAATTGAAGGGCTTTCATTTGGTCATAAGACCTTGAGAATTTCAAGGGGATTAGGGAAAATAAGATGGCATGGAAACAATTTGAGAAGTATTTCAGGAAGGCATACCTGTTAGAAAAATTATTATGATGGAAAGATCAAAGAATTCCATGAACACAATTTGGGGCATCTCACCATGGATGTTTATGCCAAAAGGTTCCTAGAATTGTTAAGGCGTGTCCTGCACATCAAAGATGAGAAGGCAAGGATGCGACTCTTTCTTTAGTCCTTTCAAGACATAATTGAATTCGATGAACCCGAGACACTTGATGACACCATATGAAACACTAAGAATTTATATGAGAAATCAAAGCATAAGAAGGAGCCTCACCGAGATTGGAAAAGAAATGATAAGACTAGATTTAAGTCATCTTGATACAAGATATGAGAAAGAGTGCCCAGTCCAGCTACCCCACTAAAATCATGTATCAACAAAACTATCCTACGCAAAGTGGTAATAAGACAGTAGAACCTACAAAAGAAAAAGAAAAAAAAACAGAAGAAAGGACCACTAAAGTGTTGGGGTTGTGGAGAAGCACACATGTTGAAGGATTTTCCATGTAGGAAGAGTGATCATAGGAGGATCTACAATGTCCAAGAGGCCACCGCTATCAATGATGTAGCCAAAAGTGTACCACGGATCTATGTAGCTATTGAGAATTGACAAGCAAACCACCAAGCTTTGGTAGTGGAACTGGAAGGCATAATTTCCCAACGATCTGTTTCAATTTTTATTTACCTTGGTTCTAACCTCAATTATATTGCACCAAAAAATGTTGAAGCATGTGTTTTACAGAAAAATAAGGCATCCAAATTCATGGTTAGTCCAACTAGCTACAAGAAACAAGAGAAAGGTAATTGAAGCAACATAAGCAAGCCAATTTGAAATGGATGGACTGCACACACAAGAAACCTAGAATATGTTTCCCCTGGGGTCATATGACTTGTTGATTGGTATGGACTGGTTGTCATCCCATAAAGTTAAATTGGACTATTTTAACAAGACCATGGAATGTGAGGATGATAAGAGAAACAAGAGATTCTTACAGGGCATCCAAAAAGTTGTATCAGTGAGACAAATATCAACATTACATATCAAGAAATATTGTAGAAAGGGATGTCCTATGCATGCTATACATGTTTTGAATTCAACATAAAATAGTAGTCTAAAAATTTAAGATCACCTAGTGATATGTGAGTACAGGGATGTGTGGAGGAAATACCAGGACTTCCTCCCAAAAGGGATATTCATTTTTCTATAGAGCTCATGCCAGGAGTAGTGCATGTGTCAAGAGTGCCATACAGGATGAGTGCACCGGAGTTGGTGGAGCTTAAAATTAAATTGAATGAGATGTTAGATAAGATATATATCAGACCCAGTGTGTCCTCGTGGGGAGCACTAACACTATCTGTCAAAAAGAAGGATGGTACCCTCAGATTATGTATTGATTATAGTCATTTGAACAAGATGACCATCAAAAACATGTATTCATTTCCCATTACTGATGACCTCTTTGATCAACTGAGAGGGGCCACAATATTATCCAAGATAGACTTGAGGTATGTATATCATCAAGTCGAGATCAAGGATGCAAACATTTATGGGCAATATGAGATTGTGGTGGTGCCTTTTGGGCTTACCAATGCACCAATCATGTTTGTGTGTCTAATGAACAACATTCTTAGCAACTATTTGGACAAATTTATCCTAGTTTGTATTGATGACATTAATATTTATCCTAAGACCAAGGAAGAGCATGAGGAACATGTCAAGCTAGTACTACAAGTGTTGGCAGATCCAATATTTAGGTCATGTGATATCAGAGGAAGGAATTGCAATAGACCCCGAGAAGATCAAGGAAATCATGGATTGGTCGGCCCTTAGGAATGTATCAGAGGTGATGTCATTTACAGGATTGGATGGATATTATAGAAGGTTCATCCAATGATTTTCAAAGATTGGTCATCCAATCACCTCATTGCAAAGAAAGGAAGTGAAATTTGTGTGGTCAGGAGACTGTGAAGCAAGCTTCCAGTAGTTGAAGCATCTTCTAACTAATGCACCCATCTTAAAGATTGCATAACCATACAAGGATTTATTGGTTTGTACAAATTCTTGCAATGGGGGACTGAGTAGAGTTCTCATGCAAGAAGGGCATGTAATCAGTTATGAATCTAGGAAACTAAATGACCATGAGAAATGTTATGTTACTCATGATCTTGAGCTTACAGCTATTGTGCATACCTTGAAGTTTTGGAGGAACTACTTTCTTGGAATAATATTTGTATTGATGATAGATCATAGTGGGATGAAGTATTTGTTTGATCATCCTCTTTTAAATGCCAGACATGTCAGGTCGATGGCCCTCATTGGTGAATATGATTTTGAGATCTCTCATATTAAAGGCAAGGAAAACCGAGTGGCAAATGCACTTAGCCAAAGAATGCAAGCAATACATCTACCAACAACTAGTGTATGTGAGTTTGATATAAAACATAGGATAATAAATGCCCTATAAGGAAATGAACACTTTAATTTAATAAATGAAAACTTAGAGAAAGAGCCAAGAGGGAAGAAGTGTGAAGGATATTAACTCACGGAGGACGAATTGTTGATATACAAAAATATATTGTATGTACCAAATTCATATGAATTAAAGGATCTCATAATGAATGAGTTCCATAAGAGGCCTTATGTAGGTCACCGAGGCTATCAAAAAATGATAATAGCAGTAAATAAATTTTATTACTGGCCAAGGATGAAGAAGGATATTGCAGAATACATTACCAAATTCCATGAGTGCCAACATGTCAAGGTTGAGCATAGGAATCCAGTAGGATTGTTTCAGCCAATACAGATTCTGGAATGGAAGTGGGAAGTCATATATATGGACTTCATCACAGGATTTCCAAGGACAACCAAACAACATGATGCAATTACAGTAGTGGTGGATAACTTGAGCAAGGAAACCCATTTCACTATGGTGAAATCCACCTATAAATAAATTGACATTGCAAATGTTTTCATGAAAGATATTTTCAGATTGCATGGCATGCCTAAGACGATCATATCAAATCGAGATGCAAAATTTACCTCAAAATTTTGGAAAGTTTTGTTTGCAGGTTTTGGAACATAGTTAGATTTTAGTACTATCTATCACCCTCATACAAATGGACAAACATAGAGAGTGAATAGAGTGCTATAAGATATGTTAAGAATGTATGTTATACGCCAACCCAAGAAATGGGAAGATTATTTACCCCTACTGGATTTTTCTTATAATAATGGCTACCATGAGTCACTGAAGACAAGCCCCTTTGAGGCTTTGTATGGAAGAAAGTGTAATGTCCCAATCAGTTGGGATAATCCAATAGATTGGATTCCACTTGGGCCATACAAGATAAAAGAGATGGAGCAAGAAGTGGCCAAAATTAAGCAGAACAAAAAAGTT
This sequence comes from Picea engelmannii, assembly GCA_009831015.1. Classification (NCBI taxonomy): domain Eukaryota; kingdom Viridiplantae; phylum Streptophyta; class Pinopsida; order Pinales; family Pinaceae; genus Picea; species Picea engelmannii. The sequence goes on from ML780334.1 coordinate 274,052, forward strand.
GCACAAGATAAACAAAAGAGTTATGCTGATAGAAATTGAACTCATAAAGAATTCAAAATGGGAGATCATGTCTACATCAGGGTTAATCCCAAGAGGAGTTCCTTAAGGATGGTAACTTTTAATAATTTATCACCCCACTATTGTGGACCATTTGAATTCCTAGAGAAAGTAGGCCCAGTGGCATACAAGCTTGCCTTACCCTACTCTTATTGTTAAAGCACATAATGTATTCCATCTGTCCTTACTTAAGAAATATGTTCATGATTCTAATCACATTATTGATTGCACTGTGATTCAAGAGGAACTAGAAGGAGAATTCAAACTCGAGCCTCAATACATATTAGACAGGAAGGAGACATTGCTCTGGAATTGAGCCATCACACATGCCAAGGTGTAATGGAAGCACTTTGGAGCGGGTGAGGCTACATGGGAACTAGAGGATGCCATGACAAAATCATACTCATTTTTGTTTATTATATAAATTTGTTTATGCGGATGGTAAAACACCATGGATGGTGTTTTTTTAAGGGGGAGGGGAATGTAACACCTCATTTTCCTCCAGTCTATAATTATAATCATGACTTAAATATTGGAACATACCAACTTTGTAAATGTATTGTGTTTAATGATAAAAATAGTATTGGCCATGATGCAGGAGCATCTCTCCACGTCAGCGCGTGCATTCAAGGCTGAAGGGAGGCGCAACCCTCATTTTCAATTTTGAAATTGAATGTAATTAAATGTTTTAGGATGTTGAGCCATGAGGTCGTGCTTTGCACAGGCGTAGAAGTAGGTAGGCCTTTAATGCTTTGAAGGTTGAGATCTAGATCCAGATGGTGGACTAGACAGCTCATTCAATGTAATTGAATAGGGTAGGTGAGATTGGAGGGAAGAATTCGAAGAGCCCCCTAATGTAAAAGATCAATTTCAATCTCATTTGGAGAGGGTGGTAATAGTTGGAGTATGCACAAGAGAGAGTGAGTGTGCAAGAGAAGGAGTTGAGACCTTGTTACAAGACGTGCTCAGGAACACCTTGTAAAAACAGGTATTTTCCATTTAATACAAACATCAGTTTTTCCTGCATATTTCATGTGTTGAATGAATGTATCTGTGTGTTCTATTTATACTGTGAATGTATGATGTAGGTTTGCAGTTGCAAGAGTTGTTTTGATTTTCAGGTTTGAAGGATTCTTTGTGGTTTCATGCCAGGAGGGCGTGACAGAGTACTGCGGACTCTGAATACCAGTGCTGAGAAGCACTTCTAAACTCTGTGGATTTAGACAAAGACGTGCAAGGTGGGCACAGAAGATGAAATCATCAACTCGAGGAAGACCTGTGAGGTTGTTGAACACCTCAAAAGGCAAGGTTGTGTGGAAGAGACACAATTGAAGACAGAAACTCTGTTGTGAGTTCTGTAAAGCTCTATCAGGTGGGCATTGAGCCAGTGCAAGGAGGGCACAGAGGAATAACTCTGCTAGGAGTTCGTAAGAAGCAAGAATCACTGAGGATTCTCGAGACTCTGCCAGGAGGGCATTGATTAAGTGCCAGAGTGCACAGAAGGAACTCTTTGAGTTCAGAAATTTGAAGAAGAATCCACTGAAGGATCTTCGCAGGGTTGTTGAACACCCTGAAGACTCGACAATAGGTTGCTTGAGCAGACAGAGTGCCAAGAGGGCATCAGATTCTCCATCTGCAGGAGAAAGGAAGAAGGATTTATTCCCTTAGAACTTTGAGTAACGCAAAAGCTCAGAAGAGACAGCACTATGTGTGCGAAGACTCTGCAAGGAGTGCAGAAGTCACAGAACTCTTTGAAGGGTTCAGGGTTCCCTAAAGCTCGGGAGAAGTAGCGTTTTTATACGCGTAGGTGAGGACTCACGTCAAAGAGCTCGCAGGTAAAGGAGAACAAAGGTTGAGGCCTTTGACAATTGGAAATTCTTCCAAGTCCGGGAAGAAAGTGTGCGCAAGATCGGGAGAAGCGACATCTGTCGTCGGATGATCCGAAGATATCTAGACCGTTGAAGATTTCACGTCCAGAAAACAGCAGGAGGAGCGCACAGGAAGGACAGATCTGGACCGTCGGTTCTTGATCCAAATACTCGTCAGTCGTTGGATTTGACAGGAGTTGCAAGGGGGTTAAACCTTCATGAACGAAGGGAGCGAAAGTCCCGAGAAGGGGTTGTATCGGGATTTCGACGTTCAAGAGTTCGGGAGCCCGGAGGACGAGAATCCGGGCCCTTGACATCAGAAATCGTGAAAGGGAGAATTAGATCTGAGTCATCCATCTGCGGGAGGACGCATGTCATGGAATCATCCATTTCGGAGATTCGAGCACCGAGACTCACAGAGGTGAGCGGCTAGACTTTGCGAGTGGCGAAGTCGCGAGAAGATCGGGACCGTCCATCTGAGGAGGATAGGTGGCAGAGATCGAAGGATTGACGGAGTGCCGAAGGGGTCCAGGATTTTAGATCTCACGAACTCGGAGGTTCGCAAGGTGAGAACCCAAAGGTTGGGTGCTCCAAGTCACGAAGTTGCGAAGTCGTGAGGAGCGAGGACAGTCGTTGGATCCAAAGGACGAGAGGATCGTTGGATCATAGCCTCATCGCGCATTCGGAGGTTCGGAGGTTGAGAGGACCTCGTCTCGACTGCAGAAGTCGCGAAGTGCTTAGAGCCGAGGCACGAGTGTGGACATGTGGCAGAACCACAAGGTGGGGCCCGCGTAATTGACGGGCGGACACGCGCCGCAAGAGGAAATGAGTCAACACTCTGTTGACTTCTCGCGTCTCGGGAGATCGCAACAGGAGAGCATGAGAGTTCAACCCATGAACTCACGAAGTGGCAGGTTGTGAGAGGCGCTGGTATTTAAGCCCTAGCCTACGGTTATATGTGGAGGGCGCTAACAAGGAGGAGCTATACCCATTTTCGTGATTTCGGGTATCGTGAATTTGGGAAGAAAAAGTCGGGAGTTTCGACTCGCGAACTTGCGAGATTGCGAGTTGCGACAAGTGCCTTTGGAATCAGGACTTGGTCATAGCACTGTGGTCGTTTGGGGAGAAAGGAGGTCACGCCTAGTGCTATTTGCACAGGGGAGCTTCCGAAAAGGACCTGTAGATCGATAACTGGAGATTGCAGCAAGGAATCGAAAGAGTCGCTTCAGCTCATGAATTAAACTGAACGATCCCAGAGACCGGGAGGTTGCGCAGAGACTCTGTCGAGGCAGAGGTGGCGTCTACATCATTTATGGTATCAGAGCGAGAAATCTGTTTGTACATTTTAGATAGGAGGAGCAAGAAGGAGACAAAGTGCTGAAACTCTGTAAGGATTGTTTGCAGGTAGGAAACAGTCCATAGACAGTCAGGAGAACTGTAGAAGAGGCTGGAAACACTCAGGGGTGCAGAGTGACAGCAACAGGTTTGCCAGGAGAGAAAATAGGGACAACAAGATGGCTACTAAATGCTATACGAGTGTTGGAAGGAAGGACCCAGAGTTGATGAGCGAGGTTGAATGGGAAGAAGAGCTTGTCGAGATGAGGGCAAGAATGGATGAACTTGCATTTAAGATGCAGCAGAACGCAAGGTCAAGATGGGTATACGAATGGCCCATGAGGAAGCCGAAGGAAAAATGGCCAGTCAAGGAGTTGATGGCTAGAAGACAGTGTAGACTGCTGAGAAGGTGGTTGAGGCATGCTGAAAACCTCAATGGACCTGAGGAGATGGTTCAGATATGTGAACCAGAGACTGGGAGAAATCTCAGTGATGCTGAAGATGAATGGGGATCAGCTAAAGATCTCAAGGACTATCATGAGGACAGCCCAGAAATTCTCAATTGCCAGGAAGGCAAAGAGTTGAGGTCACTGCGGGATCTCATATACTGTCATGAGGACAGCCAGGGAATTTCACGTTGCCAGGAGGGCAATAAGATGAGATTACTGCGGGATCTCATGGACTGCCAGGAGGGCAGCCAGAAAATTCCAATTTGCCAGGTGGGCATGGGAACAGAGATGGGACTATCTGAAAGTCTCATGGACTCGAAGGTAAGTTCAATTCAGCATGGGGTGCTGATGAAGATGGGATCAGTTGATCTCATAGTCTGCCAGGAGGGCAGCGAAGGAATCCCAATTCGCCAGGTGGGAAGGGATAAGCAGATGAGGCTATATAAAAGTCTCATAAACTCAGAGGTGAGTTTGAATTAGCCAGAGCAGCTGACAGAGAAGGAAGATCAGAGGGATCTTCTAATGATTGGAGGAATTCAGATATTCCTGCCACATAGCCCAGTTGAGGCGAGGATTTGAGTTGTTGATGGAAGAGAAACAACAGCATAAGTAGGACAGCCAGCTGAGACTGTCAGGGAAGAAGAATTGGAGTAGACATTAGAAGTTTCCCAAGCAGGAGAAGAAGATAAGCATTCTGAGGAGTGGCTCAATATTTTCAGCCAGGAAGCTGAAAAGACTGCAGCGTTGGAGCTTACAAAAGAAGAAGAGGCAGACAACATGAGTTTTGTTGATCTGTGTGAACAGATTGAAGCCCTGGAGAGAAGGGTGATAGTGCAGGGCATGCACATCCAACAGGTGAAGTTGGAAGCAGCTGATGAAGCAGGCATGGAAGATCATTGCGATCTGCCAGACTACAAAAAAAAATTGCAGCCGAGGAGACTGCATGAGCAGAGCCAGCCACTAGATGAAGTGATCGAGATGATAAGGTCAGCAGAAACTGCCAGCGAGGACAAGCTGGGCAGAAAAGCAGTGCAGCAGCAGGAGCAACAACAGCAGGGAGATGGAACAGATGAACAGCTCCAGAAATTTGTTTGGGATCCAGAAGGATTTCCACAGCTGAGAGTGGAAGCTCATGAGCAGGAGCTCATGAATTTTGCAGCTGGGGAGTATGATGCAGGAGCATTTTTCCACGTCAGCCAGCCAGCCACGTCAGTGCGTGCATTCAAGGCTGAAGAGAGGTGCAGCCCTCGTTTTCAATTTTGAAATTGAATGTAATTAAATGTTTTAGGTTGTTGAGCCATGAGATCGTGCTTTTCCCATGCGTAGAAGTAGGTAGGCCTTTAATGCTTTGAAGGTTGAGATCTAGATCCAGATGGTGGACTAGACATCCCATTCAATGTAATTGAATAGGCTAGGTGAGATTGGAGGAAAGAGCTCGAAGAGCCCCCTCATGTAAAAGATCGATTCCGATCTCATTTGGAGAGGGTGGTAATAGTTGGAGTATGCACAAGAGAGAGTGAGTGTGCAAGAGAAGGAGTTGAGACCTTGTTACAGGCCGTGCTCAGGAACACCTTGTAAAAACAGGCATTTGTCATTTAATACAAACAGCAGTTTTTCCTGCATATTTCCTGTGTTGAATGAATGTCTGTGTGTGTTCTATTTATACTGTGAATGTATGTTGTAGGTTTGTAGTTGCAGGAGTTGTTTTGATTTTCAAGTTTGAAGGGTTCTTTATGGTTTCATGCTAGGAGGGCATGACAAAGTACTGCGGAATCTGAATACCAGTGCTGAGAAGCACTTCTGAACTCTGCGGATTTAGACAAAGACATGCCAGGTGGGCACATGAGCTGAAATCATCAACTCGAGAAAGACCTGTGAGGTTGCTAAACACCTCAGGAGGCAAGGTTGTGTAGAAGAGACACAGTTGAAGATAGAAACTCTGTTGTGAGTTCTGTAAAGCTCTGTCAGGTGGGCATTGAGCTAGTGCAAGGAGCGCACAGAGGAAGAACTCTACTGGGAGTTCGTAAGAAGCAAGAATCACTAAGGATTCTCAAGACTCTGCTAGGAGGGCATTGAGTAAGTGCCAGAGTGCACAGAAGGAACTCTTTGAGTTCAGAAATTTGAAGAAGAATCCACTGAAGGATCTTCACAGGGTTGTTGAACACCCTGAAGACTCGGCAATAGGTTGCTTGAGCAGACAGAGTGTCAGGAAGGCATCAGATTCTCCATCTGCGGGAGAAAGGAAGAAGGATTTATTCCCTTAGAACTCTGAGTAACGCAAAAGCTCAAAAGAGACAACACTGTGTGTGCGAAGACTCTGCAAGGAGTGCAGAAGTCACAGAACTCTTTGAAGGGTTCGGGGTTCCCTAAAGCTCGGGAGAAGCAGCATTTTTATACGCGCAGGCGAGGACTCACGTCCAAGAGCTCGCAGGTAAAGGAGAACAAAGGTCGAGGCCTTTGACAATTGGAAATTCTTTCAAGTCCGGGAAGAAAGTGTGCGCAAGCTCGGGAGAAGCAACATCTGTCGTCGGATGATCCGAAGATATCTGGATCGTTGAAGATTTCACGTCCAGAAAACAACAGGAGGAGCGCACAGGAAGGATGGATCTGGACCATCGGTTCTTGATCCAAATACTCGTCAGCCGTTGGATCTGACAGGAATTGTGAGGGGGTTAAACCTTCGTGAACGAAAGGAGCGAAAGTCCCGAGAAGGGGTTGTATCGGGATTTCGGCGTTCAGGAGTTCGGGAGTCCGGAGGATGAGAATCCAGGCCCTCAACATCAGAAATCGCGAAAGGGCGAATTAGATCTGAGTCGTCCATCTGCAGGAGGACATGTGTCGCAGAATCATCCATTTCGGAGATTCGGGCACCGAGACTCATGGAGGTGAGCGCCTAGACTTTGCGAATGGCAAAGTCCCGAGAAGATCAGGACCGTCCATCTGAGGAGGACAGGTGGCAGAGATCGAAGGATCGGCGGAGTGTCGAAGGGGTCCAGGATTTCGGATCTCGCGAACTCGGAGGTTCGCAAAGTGAGAACCCAAAGGTTGGGTGCTCCAAGTCGCGAAGTTGCAAATTCGTGAGGAGCGATGACAATCGTTGGATCCAGAGGACGGGAGGACCGTTGGATCAGAGCCTCATCGCACGTATCGTGCATTCGGAGGTTCGGAGGTTGAGAGGACCTTGTCTCGAATGCAGAAGTCGCGAAGTGTCGAGAGCCAAGGCACGAGTGTGAACACGTGGCAGAACCACAAGGTGGGGCCCGTGTAATTGACAAGCGGAAACGCGCCGCAAGAGGAAAGGAGTCAACACTCCATTGACTTCTCGCGTCTCGGGAGATCGCTACAGGAGAGCATGAGAGTTCAACCCATGAACTCACGAAGTGGCGAGTTGCGAGAGGCGCTGGTATTTAAGCCCTAGCCTACGGTTACATGTGGAGGGCGCTGACAAGGAGGAGCTATACCCATTTTCGTGATTTCGAGTATCGTGAATTTGGGAAGAAAGAGTCAGGAGTTTCGACTCGCGAACTCGCGAGATTGCGAGTTGCGACAAGTGCCTTTGGAATCAGGCCTTGGTCATAGCGTTGTGGTCGCTTGGGGAGAAAGGAGCTTGTGCCTAGTGTTGTTCGCGTAGGGGAGCTTTTGAAAAGGACCTGTGGATCGATAACTGGAGATTCCAGCAAGGAATCGAAAGAGTCGCTTCGGCTCATGAATTAAACTGAACAATCCCAGAGACCGGGAGGTCACGCAGAGACTCTGTCGAGGCAGAGGTGGCGTCTGCATCAGGCCATGATACCATGAGTGGAAACTATTGATTGGTTGGAGGGAATTGTCTTACCTACGAAGAAGATAACCTTCACCAAAGAGTCATTTTTCCTAATTTCCAAAATTCATATTTGAAGTTATTTTCCCTCTCTTCTCATTTTTTTCCCAAAATCGGTTAATGAAAGGAGGCCTGGTAGTTGAGAAACCAACTTCCCAACATAATGGAGGTATGGAGGAATGGTTGGGACAACTTAAGATCGTTAACCATGTTGGGTATGTGTTATATTCTTTGCATGAGTAGTAGCGTCTGAGTGTATGTGCTGGGTGCATTGAGGGGTTAGAGGGTGGGCCGCTAGGCCCCCCATCGGGGGATGCAGGGGGGAGGAGCCCCCCGCGCGGGGGTTTGTGGGCAGCGCCCCCAAAAAAAAAAAAACGCATCAAGACTCCATTTTTTCCGCCTTGGGACCGCATTATATTTAGGTGGTTTTTCGGCACATGGTTTATTTGTCGATGGTTTTCTATTTCCGATTAAGGAATTAGGGTTTTGGACTAATCCGGGTTATTGGGTTAGGATTTTGGATGCCGCTAGCTCCTATATGTATTTTGTATTGTAAACATTGTAACATGAGGATGAATAATATAGAATTTGATGGTTTTCTTGGTTTGGGTTTCCAGGGGAAAAATCTTTGTGTAATGTTTGTATTTTCCATTGTATCTTTTATGTTCCTTTACTGAATATATGTTTATAGTAGATATTGTACAAGGTTAGAATTTACAAACCAAAGGTATAACCAAGTACCCACCTCATTTTGGGGTTGACCCATGAATGCCTCTGACAGAAGCAAAAAGGAAAATTAGAAACCTTCCAGAGGAGAGGACAAGCAAAGAAATTCTAGAGTAGGGGGGTTTTTTGTCGAAGAGGAGACTCTTTGAAGTTTTGGGTTTTGAGGACTGAGAAACTTAGGGCAAAGAAAAACCCTAAAATCCAACCTAAGCATAGAGTTGTGCAAGGAAGTGGCACTAATAGGGAAGAGAATTGAGGGACTATAGATGCAGTGAAGGGACTCCCTTACACAATTGAAGACAACTGGAAAGGCATCTGGGAGATTCATGGAGGCCCTGGGTTTGATAGGCAAAGGGTTTCATGCAATTTGTTGCTTGTGAAAGAGAGTGGCCTTCACTTGCCTAAATTTTCCTAAGAGAAATGTGTGTTCCCCGGTGGTATCATGCCATGACATAGGGGTGACCTGCTGTAGAAATTATCAGTGTACTAGATCCTACGGTTGGGTGGAAAATCCTTTCCCCTAAATCATTTGGTTGGTTAACAGTTTATGACAGATAAGTTTCTCAATTTGCTCTCTTCATTTCTATTATTATACTTACATGTGCAAATAATTCTAGTGTGGGGTTAGGTAGCAGAAATATATAAGAAAGGAAGAGAATTGCATGAATCATGTTCTCTGAAATTCCCTATTGCTTAATATCTCTTGGAATTATGTGATTAGTAAGAGTTGTATGTGTGTGTAAGAGAGAGATTAGGTTTGTGCTCCTAGGGATTATTGTATTCCTCTAAGCCTCAAATATCTTGCTTTCAAAGTACAACAGGTTAATATTTTCTTGAATGTGAAAACCCCTTCCATTGGTATTTCTTGAATTGCAAGAACGTTAGGCTAGTAGGCTTGATTTAGCATGAATTCTAGGGTTGTCTCCCTTGGAAGTTGCCTTACCTCATATGTCTGAATTTCCTTGGGCTTAGAACCTGTAAATATGTGTGAAATCGATGTTATGACTAAGTGAGGTTGAAGAGGAAGGGGGTTCCCTATGGCTCTGTGTAGGAAGCAGATCAAATTTTTAGTCTGGCCAAGGATGGATGTTATTGAAATCCG
>ML780334.1:283508-327189 GCA_009831015.1 Picea engelmannii
TGTGTGAAATCGATGTTATGACTAAGTGAGGTTGAAGAGGAAGGGGGTTCCCTATGGCTCTGTGTAGGAAGCAGATCAAATTTTTAGTCTGGCCAAGGATGGATGTTATTGAAATCCGTTGCAATGAGGATATCCGAAAATCTGATTTCTCCTTTAATTTCCTCTTTTAAAAACCTCAGATCCCGGATATCTGGATGGTCACAGTTTTGCAGGCAAATTTCTGCCCGTCATCGAGTGTGATGACATCATCATCCAGAAGTCCGAAAATCCATATTTTCAAACAAATGTTACATAAGAATTTCATGGATACCATATTTCCAGATGGGTGGGGTTCTACTGCCCAGTTTCGTCCCATTGTAAGCTTGTGAGCGGAGAAGTGTGGGGCACATATGGATGACGTCAGGGATGACATATGATGCCAAGTGGCAGATGGAGCGCCACGGGGGACTGACGGGTGTCGATGTGATATTAGTGCGGGTCGAAAGGGCCCCGTTAACGATCGTCCACCTTTGAGCCCAGTTTTAATCCTAGTCAATGGATCAAAAGGATCCCGACCATCCGATTACTGTCAAGCATGCAAGGATCCAGAAATTTTTAAAGTTTTGCATCCAGATCCTTTTTAAAATATTATCGCAGCAATAAATCTCAGATCTTGGATTTCTGAATATGTCAAGGTTCTAGTGGCAAGGTTTTGGTGGGTCAAGCTGCTTGACGAAGGCCTGTTAATGTCAACAACCACGTGTCCCATCTCAGTTGGTCCATAGTTCATGCAATATGCTATGCCATGTGTCTTAGGTGACATCATATCCAGAAATCAACACACATCAAGACACACCTATAGTGCCACATTCGTTGGTATGTGTGACATGGATTATGTGTGACGAGGATCCATGTGGACGTGAGGTGGTTTTTTTAGTAAAAATCCTAGAATTTTTAAGTGGTCATATCTTGTTGGAATAATGCTTACAATAGATTAGTTTGGATTTGGTTTGAATTTGTTGAAGATTTGTAGGAGATTGTTGAGAAATTTTCTCAACAACTATCTCTATGTTTGGAGATAGTTGGATCTAATTCCAACTATATATATATATATATATATATATATATATATATATATGTAATATTGTGTATAATATGAGTAATAGAAATTATTATTTGTGTGTGTATAATCATGTGTTATGGTTGTTCTCTCAAATTTTAAGTCGATATCAGAGCTTGGCTGGGCTTAATCCCTCACGGGAGTGCCCAGGAAGATGAGAATACTATAGTTTGTTGTGTATAGTTTGTTGTGTCAATTTCTGTGAGTTTATGTGTGTGGAAAGAAGTCTACACGAAAGAACCACAGAGATTATCCCTGAGAGGGTCGTGAGGTTGTGTTGTGCGTTGTGAGAGTCGGACGAGGAGAAACGTTGTGTGCCATTCATCGTCAAAATTTCTTATCGTGTACTGCTTATAGAGGCCACTGCAAAAGGTAAATCGTTGCAACATAACTGTGGAATAAAGAGGCAGAAACTGAGTCTGTTGGCTAGAAGAGTGCGTTAATATATTTGATGTTGTGTGGAGAAGTCATCGTCTCTCTTGCTATTGCACAAGAGTTACTCTGGGCTGTGAACAAAATGCGTTGCATAAGAGAGATCTACATCAGTGGTTTTTTGTTGAGAGAGTCGTCATCTAATGTGTGTAGATCACTGGAGAAGGAATGGAGGAGTTTTGTTTTATTATTTATGGAGCCCATGCTCAAAGCCTACGACAGCCTACCCCACGTGCATGGAAATCAAGGCAGTCAGGATCGAGTAGGCTCACGGATTGGTGGAAGCTAGTGAAAATTGCAGATTTATTGTGTGGTGTGATGTGTATTAGCATTATATTTATTTTAAAATTAAATTATGAAGAATCAAAATTATAAAACGGATTAGTATAATTTTTAAATTGGTGGTTCTCCCTGAATCATTAATTTAATTATGTCTATTTTTTGTCATATGCTGGTGGGACTTGTTGTATTTTGGTGCTTCAAGATCGTCAATTACAAGTTATTTTGTGAGATTGTGAGTGTATAAAAGGTCAATTGTATGATTGACTACTGAAAATGTCCAGTAATCAGATCATTGTCCTATATAACTGTTGAAATTTGCTCTTCGGGGGAATTCCACAGATGGTAGTGTATCCATAGGATAATTCAGTATCAAGATTGTCCATCGGGAGGTTGAGAAGCGTCAATTCTACAAATTCGTCAATGATGGTTAGAAGCGGTGTTATCTTAAATAAGTTGGAAGGGAAGCTCGAAGTTGTGAAGAAGAAAGAGCGTATACCGGGAGATTTCAGAGTAGATAGGAGTGTTGATGAAGACCAGTTAGACAAAAAAAAAAATGATTAATATTGTAATTTGTTATTGAGTATTGTAAGTTTTTATAATGTAAGCATTATGGGAGGGTGTTGGAATAATGCTTACAATAGATTGGTTTGGATTTGGTTTGAATTTGTTGAAGATTTGTAGGAGGTTGTTGAGAGATTCTCTCAACAACTATCTATATGTTTGGAGATAGTTGGATCTGATTCCAACTATATATATATGTAATATTGTGTATAATATGAGAAATAGAAATTATTATTTGTGTGTGTGTGATCATGTGTTATGGTTGTTCTCTCAAATTTTAAGTTATCTTTCTAACCAGAACTCAACTTTTAGCATGTTTATAGTCGTTGGAAATCTCTCAAATGGCATATTTGACTTCTAAGCTCATAAATGGATTTGGATTTACTCATAAGAAAGGTAATTCAAAAGAAATAAATGAAAAATTTTACACCCTACCAGCCTAATGTGTTTTATGGGGTTGAGTGTGTTACAATTATCTTGTCATAATCAAAAAGTTGAGAGATAAATGGGTTTACATAGGGACAATAATGAAGGATAAGGAGTTGGTGTCCATTTCCTTGAATGTACTTACTCCATCTTCAATGCCTTTTGGACAAGGTTTTTGTGCTTGTGAAAATTTGCCTAATTTTTTGAGGCTTTGGGATAACCTTGCATAGAAAGAGATCAGGTTGGAGCCTTTTTCAACACAACAAGAGGAAGTACAAGATCTATCCCTCATTGGGAGCATGATCAAGGGAAGCAATAAAGGATACAAGGGAAATATGGAAGATTCATGTCCAGGAAAGAAAGATATGAGTAAGCTTAAATGTTTTGGGTGTCACCAGTTGGAGCATTTTTCCAACTAGTGTCTAAAGAAGAAAGGCCAAGTAGTATAAAGTTGCAACAAGTGCATGCACTATAGCGGGAGTGGATGAGGGATCATACTTGTTTGATACCACCTTATCCATGGTCTCTTTTTTATCTACTAACATTGTGTCAAGTATTGGATTGTATGTGGATAGTGGGGCCTTGAGACATATTACATATTGATATGACAGGCACTCTTTAGAAAATTCCATGAACAAGAGGCAGCTATGAGTGGATTTGGATGATGATGCCTCTTATCATGTGAAAGGATTAGGCTCCATTTCCTTCTTGATGCCATTGGGTGATGTTCTTGACCTAAATGATGTTTTATTCATTCCTAGTTTAGAAAAATATTCTTTCAATTTCTTGTATACCAGAGCTTTCGTATAGAGTTGTGTTTGAGGGAAAATTGTGCACTATTTGTTATTGTAGTCTAGCAAGCCTCAAGACTTTGGTTAGAGGTGTGTGAGATGAGAGCCTTTACAGGTTGCTTGTTGATCCTATGGCACTTGTGCATTCCAATGGGAAGCTAGATGCACCCTCTAGTATTAATTTATTTCAAAGTTGCAATTGGTGAGAGCATTGTGGAGTATAGAAATAGGGTTGTTAAATTCTTCATGGAGAGAGAGTTGACCTTGATGTTACTCTAGATTCAATATTCTCTCAAACAAAGAGAGCTGACCTTATTGAGGTTGATGCTTTAGTTTCTATAGATTTTGAAGTGCATAGGTGAGATGCCCATGATTACAAGTTGTTGATAGTTTTGTCTGATGAATTTGACTTGAGGGATGATGGAGTTAGGCAGGGGATTAGGATCCAAGGTTATATTCCTGATATTCACAAGTGGTCAATATTCCTTAAAGGTTCGATATGTTGTGATAGCATCTTGTGTTGTTGGATACAGTAAGACTTCCACAACTTACAAGATCAATATTCCATCATAACATAAGACTGTGGTAAGTCGAGATGTGAAGCTTGATGAGGATGTGTGATCTTGTAATTAACAACTATTTCCTTCAAGGATTGAAGGGAGTTTGGGAGTAGTTGTTCTAGAAACTCATTCAGAGGTTAGAGATGAGTCAAATTTAGGGGTGAACAAGGTGATATTGGGGGTGGATGTGCCCTCACCATCTACTCCAGTAGCCAGGAAGACAAGGTGGCTTTCCTAGACATTACAGGATGTAGAAAAGCATGTAGGAGCACCCAAATATTTTGTGAGGGTGAGTATAGCTCCTAGGAGATATCCTAACCATATTACATTACCTTCTACCAATTGTGATCCTTCTAGTTTTTTTGAGGAGGTGAGTTTTGATGCATTCATGGAGGGTTGTGATGAGTGGATGGAAGTGCCTTTCCAAGATCCAATGCTTGATTCCAATAGTGCAACAAGTTCAAATTTTCATGTCGTAGGTTTGGTTGAGTTGCAATAGAAGCAAACTAGTGTTGGTGAAAAATAATTCCTCATAAAGAGAGTGTTTGAGGTTACTTTGAAAGTGTTTACACTATGCTTCAAGGTGCTTCATGTGATGTGGGGCGCATGGTGTATGTATGACCCTTAGGTGTACCATGATGGACATAGACATTGGAGTTGGCTTTCTCATCAAGTGTTATGCCTACTATTAATGCTTCTATGACATTCTTCCTTGGAGCCTTATAGACCTATGGAGCTTGGTGACTTCTTCATGTCACCAACACATGGAGGGTACTTGTTTTCTTAACAGGACAACTTACCTTGGAGGAGAATCATTTAGCATCTTGGAGGAGGGTTGTGATCCCTAGACAAAATGGGGACACCTGGTTGCTTGCATGGAGTCTTGTACGTCATGTAGGTGGGGAGGACACATGGATTAGGAGTTGCAATGGAGCTTTGGAGAATTTTGGAGGACGAGCATTGGGCCTTTCTTGAGGAGTATTCAACCTTGGAGCCTTACTTGTTGGATGTGCATGCATAAAATCTTGACTTGTGTCTCCTAGAATTAAAGCACTTCACATGTGGGCCTATCTTATGCAGAGTTAGGTTATTTGTAGTCGGCTAGGTCCACATTGTATTGTTGGCCTCCCTCACCTTGGCATATAAATAGAGGGAGGAGAGAGTCATTTGAACATAATTATACATGTTCATGCTTGTACTCACATGCTTGAGTTAGAGATGTGATACCAAGGCAAACTTGTCTTCTTGTAATAGTGTTCATGTGTATTGCCTCTCTATCTTAAGCATTATGGATCTTGGGAGAAATTTTAAGGGAAGATTAGGGTTAGGGTTTCACCCTAAGGAGACAAAGAATATTAAAGGTTAGTGATAAGAACTAGAGGGGTAAAGATAACATTTTATCTTGTATCTCTTGTGAAAAAAAAGGACTAGAGTTTTGTGCCATTTGGAAACCCTAGTGTTGTTTGTTATGCTTCTTGTGGAGGAGAAGAGAAGGAGACATCTTGTACACTTGTGGGATGCAAGTGTATGTGCCAAGGAATACTTTTCAATAGTGATGTCAACTTGTTGAGGATCTTTGGTAGAGTGACCAACTTTGGTTAGGAGTGATTCTTAACTAAGAGTTAGTGCCTACGATTTTCTTATGGTTTCCCTAGCTAAGGTTTAGAGAGCCTGGCTTGTACCAATATTGTGATAAAGTTCTAGTATTTACCTCTCTCTCTCTCTCTCTCTCTCTCTCTCTCACACACACACACACACACACGCGCGCGACGTTTGCATCTGTCAAAATAATGTGTGCATGTATATTTGATTTTCAACTTATGTTATCTTGTTGATTCAATATATTCTAGCTCGTGTTCATGTTGATTTGACATAATCTATCAATAAATTAGTTTAAATTGATTTGACACATATCTTAAAGATAAAGAAGCAAATTTATTGTTGTTATAATCTTTGTAATAAGAATTCAGATCTGTTACATGCTTTAAGTATTGCATCCTAAGGGTTGTAGTATTGTGGTATTGAAGTAAACTTGTATAATATTTATTCTCCTGGGTTGCGGTGTTAGATTGGGTTGAAGAGAAGTGAAATATTATTATAATTTAATATTTCAGATCAACCTTAAGGCTAAAATTTCACTAGTAGTAGATTTTTTAAAGTGTCATTTCACAAAATTTCTACAACTATGCCTCCTAGAAATTTCAAGGTACCTTCTAGTCATCCCCGAAATCCATCTCCTTGTCCCCCCTCCACTTTTCCAAAACTAAGTGCAACAAAATATATTTCTTTATGGGGAACAAAATGCTAAGTGGCTAAAGATGCTTCTAAAAGTGCACATTTGTATATGTCCTTAGTGATACATGGATAATCGTCAATGGACATGGCCATTCTTTTAATGGAATCACCACATCAACAAGGTAATGATTCTATATTTATGGTTTCTAACCAATTTCCTGATATGGCTCATCTTCTTCTTCACACGGAGATAGAGTCAAACTAGAAACTATTTTTGGAAATAAGTAATGATACATAATGTGTTTAATTGTTATTCGAAATTTTAAAATTGTTTTTTGGAGAACAATGTGGAATAAGATAAAAAAAAAAATTGGAGAACATTGGGGAAGAAGGTAAACAATATACCACCTAACATAAAATTTCACTCCAAATCATTAATCAAACAAAGAGGGTGAGGTGATATTTTGAGAAGTTTGGCAGTAGGCCATCCCCAACAAGAGATTTGGTGTTACCTCAAGTAGAGTATGCTTAAGCTTTTTAGACTTTATTTAATAGATCTCAAAGCACAATTTAGCTTTATGGAATTGCATGAATGTTTGTATATGTGACAATGGGGAGGTCTATGTTGATATTATGGTAGTTGTGGGAGGTATTAACCTCCCTGTGTAATCTCTGACAAGACTAGAATATTCTTGGAAGCAAGAGAAACCCTAAAACGTTGGATAATAACCCTAGAAGCCAAGTCGACTCAAGAGAATATTTAATATTGAGTTATTAGCCTCTAGAAAGATAATTCGGCCCAATCAAGTGAGATAGAGCAGTATAAATAGAGGGTGCTAGAGCTCATTTGACTCTCACTTACTCACAATTGCATAAGACTAGTGGTGCGCAAGTTTGGAGCGGGAGTGCAGCTGCAACTACTGCAACTGGGATTTTTGCTTTTGGTTGGACTTGGTCTCTTGGTTATGGTTTGGACTTTATTCTTGGTTTATGGTTATTCTTGCTTGGTACACTAGCCTTGGTTGGTTATTGGTCTGCTACCGAAATTATTCTTTCTGTCAAGGTTAAGTTGCTCGGGGGTGGCCTTTGTGCCTATGGTTGGGTGATAATATTGTTATATTGTCTATGGAAAAACAAGCACATATCTTTCATTCTAACAGGTTAAGGGCCCACACTATCTTCAGACATTCTAACCACTGGAAGATAGATTGGGAAGTTATTTGTTAATCTCATTGTGGCACCAGTTACAGTTGCAGCTAGGTTTTTTTATTATGCAGTTGCAACAAACTCTAACCCTTGTGTTCGGGCACTTATGATGAAATGTTTGACCTAATTCCTTGACATCCTAGTGCGCCCTAGCCTAGCGCACCTATTGGTACTCTCAGCTAGCAAAAACGTCAGGTTTGAATTTTTTGTTAAAGTCAAAGTCAAAGGTTGACTTTTGGTCAAATTAATTTTGTGGTCAAAGTTGAAATTTTAGAGTTTCTAGCTTGTTCTAATCATTGAATCTTTTGATTGAGTTTCTAATCTCTTCTTGTCAATATGGTATCTAGTTTCAGATTAGAAGACAAGTTGGATGATGCTACAAGGTTTCAAAGGTATGCACTTGTATGCTATCTAAGTTATATATCTAGCAAAACATGAGTGTGTTTGCAGGAAAAAGTATTAGAGACCTTGTCCAAACTATAATGTTGGATTCGAACAAGTGCACCCTCCATAGAAGTTGAGGCTTCAGGTTCTAGGTTTGATTAAATTGTTAAGCTTCAAATTTGTGTATATCAAGGGTGATAGTTGCTATAGTACAAATTGTGAAAGCAGTCTTTGAAAGATTATATTATTGCTAGGTGCAATGAATACTCGACTTCATATGAATACTATTGTTATAGATGCTTATTGTACTTGTTCTCAAGTTGAACTAACATTTCCTCTAGATAGACATTTCTTGTTTTCTCTTGTTATTCTTGTTCTGGGCAGGTACCCTTGTGAAATATGTTTGATGAACAATCCTTGCGAAAGCTGTCATAGAAGAAGTTTATAAGGATGACACAACTGCCAGATGGGAAACAATCAGAACAGATAGAAACAAACTTAAAGAGACTTAGAGGAGTCATACTTGAAGGAAGTCAGGAATCAAAAGGAAACCAGAACAGACTTGTGACACTTTGAAGAAAGCAAAAAGAGATGCAATAGACAGAAGCATGGACTCTCTCAGATGGAGGAAGATGATCACAGAATTCCAAAAGAAGAGCATGCATATTGCTCATTCAAGCATGAAGTTGGGATTAGGAGGGAGATAATCCCCAACGATATGATCCATTGAAGAATCCATGAATACCATGAAGTATATGTCCATGTTCTTCATTGGAGGTAGAAACCATGATAAGCAGCTTGTGTTCAGCTTGACTCTAGAAGAAGTCTTCTTCAAAAAGAAGCCTTGAATATTCTTGGTTGTCCATCTACATTTATGTTCCTATGACGGAAGGTTGGATCCTTCAAGAAAGAAGGGCATGTAATCTATAAAAGATTCCATGGACTCCAACATTGAAGAGAAACATGAAGAAGAACATGAAGATTCCAAGAAATAAAGAAAAGTCAGAACAACCAATTGAACTAGTTTGAACCCACTAGAAGCAGTCAAGCAGAAGGAATGGAAGGAAGTCGTGATGAAAGAACAATGTATGTGATAAATTGTGAAAAAGACTTAAGCATTGATGGATACAAGGCTAGAGGGTTCTCCGGGAAGAAGGGAGAAGATTATGATGATAGCTTGTCCTAGTAACCAGACATACCTCTACCTGAGCCATTATATATCCTGCAGTATCCATGGCTTGAAGTTTACATCAGATGAATGTAAAGATTGTTCTTCTCAACAGAGTAATTGAATAAGAAGTGTATGTAGAGCAACCTCAAGGTTTTGAGGTATACCA
Organism: Picea engelmannii; assembly: GCA_009831015.1. Lineage (NCBI taxonomy): Eukaryota > Viridiplantae > Streptophyta > Pinopsida > Pinales > Pinaceae > Picea > Picea engelmannii. Next base: position 292,822 of record ML780334.1, read on the forward strand.
GAAAGAGACCCTTGTATGCAGATGGAAGAAGACCTTGTATGGATTCAAGCAAACTTGGTGCAGAGCCTCTCATGTATAGCATAAGTGTGGTGAAAACTTCCTATGATAGAGGAAGTATATTGAAATGGTTCTTCAGAAGTCCAGGATGATGGATTGCAAAGCCATGGAAAACTCCCATGATGACAGATATGAAGACGTTGAGAGACTTTGATCCAAGTAGACCCTTCTTTGTATCGACAATTGATTGGCTCGTTAATGTATTTGGATAATACTCAGTCGGATATTTTCCTTGTGGGATGTTTGAGTAATGATATACAGCTGCATGGATTTATAGATTCAGATTGGGCAGGGAGTGCAGATGACAAAAGAAGTGCTACTTTGATATGTTTCAGTTTGAGATTTGTCAAGATGTCATGGGCTAGCAAGAAACATAAGTTTGTTGAACTCATCACTGTAGAAGCACAACATATTGCAGCTTGTGATGCTTGTATGGAAGCAATATGGCTCTGTAAGTTGGTTTTTGTACTGTCTAATCAGGTGTTGAATTTGATTGTGATATATTGTGATGATCCGAGCTATGTGAAGCTTTCAAAGAACCCGGTGTTCCATGACATGTTGAAGTACATTGAGATCAAGCATTATATTCTCCATGATAAAGTCCAGAGGGGAGAAGTGGTTCTCCAGTATATCTCCACAGATGAGAAGATAACAGATATTTTGGTAAAGCCTCTATCCAAGATGAAAATTTTGTGTAATTAAGGGACAAGCTAGGGCTCGTGGAGACGTCTTCCTTATTGAAAAAGGAAGTGATTACTCCCAGGTTGGGATGGAGCACTGATATGTTATTAATTTATGGTCAGTCGTTTTTTCCAGTTCAGAAAATGGTCCAGGTTGGGTAGTTTCTTTCCAGTCCGGAAAGTGGTTCAATATTTATGACGGACAATCATTTTCTAGTTCGTAAAATGGTCCAGATCGGACAGTCATTTTCGTAACGAAAATGGTCTGATAGATTGTTGATGTACCATAGACAATGATTCCCCTTGTGGCCAGTGTGGGGAATGGTATAGGACAGTCATTCTTCTTGGCAGTCACTCTGAGTGGTGGCCAAGTAGAATGGTCTGCCTCGTCGGGCAATCATTCTTTCAAAGTTTACAATTGTGAGAAGTTTCGAAGAATGGTTCGTTTTGGAGGTTGGTGAAAGACAATCATTTCCATAGGAAATGGTTCGGACAGTCATTCCCTAGGGTAGACTCATTCTCTCCAGGTTGCACTATGATTAGTGCCGGAGGAATAGTCCAGGTTCAGCAATCAGGGACAGGCATTCCTCAGGGAAAACTCATTCTCTCCAGTTTGCACTATGATTAGTGTCGTAGGAATGGCCCAGTTAGGTGAATGGTCCAAGCTCAGAAATCAGGGACAGTTATTCTTATATGCTTGGGAAGAATAGTCCAAATAGCCCATGGATGATGTTTTACTTTCTAAGGGTAGATGCTCTTCCAGATCTCACAGATGTGAGTGGAAGAATGGCCCAGATGACTCAGTTTGTATCATGATATTGTTTATGCAGGTTGATATCAGATGATATGATATTAGTTTGTATTATGACAATAGTTGTATGCTACTGTGGTGGATGTGATCCACTGGTAGTGACTCTGTGTCACTAGTTAGTAGCGGTGTGCTACTAAGAGTGGTTGTGTACCATTGGATAGTAATTGTATACTATTATGGATAGACACAATTTTTTTCTATTGGATGGCATTATAGTAGTAGTATGCTACTATCTGAGTACCATGGAGACTACCACTAGTGTTGGAGTTGATTTCCAGCTAGATGGATAGTCAGTGAGTTGGTGGACAAAGATTCTCCAAACGGAGAATGGTCTAGACAGAGCATATTGTTGGTGGACAGGTATTCTATGTGTGGAGAATGGTCCAGGTTGACAGTTTGTTGACATATCATGGACTGGTATTTTTCTAAGGCACAGATTGTGGCCCGATTAGGAAATTGGTTCAGGACCGATATTTTATAAGGCATATAGGTAGAGACGAATCTCTATGGTACATATGACTTGATTAGAAAATAGTCCTAGACCGAAATTCCTATAGGAATGGTCTCTGTAGCCCATGGCGTAGGTTTCAGCATCTGTTGGGATAGTCATTCTTCTAGGACGTATGTTTGGATTAGAAGAATGGTCCTTGTATCACTCTGTGGAGTGAATGACTTATTCAGCACCATGCTCGATTACTCAAATGGAGTATGGCTTTGAGAGATGATGCAGTTGATACTATCAGATGATACTGATAGTGATGATGTTGCTCATGAGTTTATCTACGTGATCATGAGATAGCATGTGTGGCTATGATGATGTTACCGATTGAATGGTTTGTTTGTGCTCAAGACCATTTCTTTTAATACCTCCCTAGCTAGGAGGGAGTGTTGATATTATGGTAGTTGCGGGAGGTATTAACCTCCACATGTAAACTTTGACAAGACTAGAATATTCTGGGAAGCAAGAGAAACCCTAAAACGTTGGATAATAACTCTAGAAGACAATTCGTCTCAAGAGAATATTTAATATTGAGTTATTAGCCTCCAGAAAGAGAAGTTGGCCCAGTCAAGTGAGATAGAGTAGTATAAATAGAGGGCACTAGAGCTCATTTGACTCTCACTCACTCATAACTGCATAAGACTAGTGGTGCACAAGTTTGGAGAGGGAGTGCAGCTGCAACTACTACAACTGGGATTTTTTCTTTTGGTTGGACTTGGTCTCTTGGTTATGGTTTGGACTTTCTGCTTAGTTTTTGGTTATTCTTGCTTGGTGTGCTACCCTTGGAGAAATATGTGCTACCCTTGGTTGGATATTGGTCTTCTACCGAAATTATTTTGTCTATCAAGGTTAAGGTGCTTAGGGGTGGCCTTTGTGCCTATGGTTGGGTGAAAATATTGCTATATTGTCTATGGAAAAACGAGCACATCTCTTTCATTCTAACAGACTATATAGGGAAAATGAAGTATGTTGCATGAAGAGGTAAGGAAGAGACTTAAAAGTCACAAATCATATATAAAAAGAGGAATGCATTCAATCTAAAAGGTTTAAAATCTCCAAATTGAATGACAGCATGAGGTAGTTCTTATAGAAAGACAAGTTTTCAATCTAAATATAAGTGTTTGAGACATAAGAAAATTAGACATTATTTTATTATGTATAAAAAGAATAGCAATGCATATGAACTTAATTTGCCAAGCGACTCTAAAATCTCTATTGTATTTAACATTGTAGACTTGTGTGATTGACTTATGAAAATAATAGGATGTTGAGAAAAGGTGACGGTTGATTGCCATGATCAGTTACCCAAAACTAGAGAAGTTGGATGAGAAAGTTACGACGATTCAAGTTGAATGATTGCATTATCCTTGGTCCAAGTTGAGGGAGGTAACCAATAGAATAAATGGACACAAGATGAAGTTCAATCTTGAAAGGGGTTGTAATCAAGAATGAAGCAAGTGTTATGATCCAATGCCGTAAAAATGATAAAAATTCAATGAATTGCAGTCCACTTCGAGGGGGAAACCTGTCTTTACAATATATCCAATTCATAATACAATATGAGATGATATAAGATGATCCTAAGACTAGGTCTCCTTGGTATATATAGGAGACAAAGGGTACAAATATAATGAAAGGGTGCGATGAAGGGGTTCAAAATCTACATACAAATATAACACAAGAAATGTAATAATTCAATAAGGGGCTTAATAAGGGGTTTTATACATAACATGGGCTTTGTATGGGGCTTTGTCTAGGTATTTGTATGGGGCTTAGCATGCCCCTCCCCTTCAAACAAGTGTTGTCCTCAACACTTCACAATCACGGGTGTGTATGCATGAAGAAATCATCCTCCCATGTCGCCTCTTCCACTGGTAGGTTCTTTCAATTGACGAGGTACTCAGTAATTGTTCGATTTTGCAACTTCTTAATCCTTATTTCAAGGATTTTTTTTTGTTCTACTATGATTTTCCCTTCTCCATCCATCTTTGATAAAATAGTTTGCACTGGGATATTGTCATTGGTTATCTTCTTTATGCAAGAAACCTGGAAGAATGGATGTACACTTCCTTTTCGTGGATGAATAGCATGGGCATGATCTTGAGTAGGTGGAAAACCCTCAGGTATCTCTCCAAATACCTTAGAATGATTGTTGATCATTTTTTGAAGATCCATTGGAATAGAGGATATAGATGTTTGAACATCTATTGAGCTCAATTCTGAAATTACACCACAGTGTCCCTTTTTGAATAATTTTGTCATGTTGTTAGAGCTTATCACTTTAGAGGGTTTCCCGTGGATACCTCTAAGCTCAATTTCCTTACCTTCTAAAGAAAATATCATGAAAATATCTTGAAAATTAAAGGCCATTGTTCCCAATTATTGTAACCATTGGACCCCTAATACAACATCGACACCACCCATTTGGAAGGCAATCATGGGACTATCCAATAAATACTCCCCCATATTGAGCTTAATACTATGACACTTCCCAGAACAATTTATGGTACCTCCATCTGCAATCATTACTTGGAACCCTGGTGCTGGATATACAAAGCAATTGAGATCTTTTGCTAATTTACAATTGATGAAGTTATGGGTACTACCAGAATCAATCAACACGATTACCTTTTTAATTTTTATATATCCTACAATCTTGAGGGTTTGTGGAGTATTGATTTCGACCATTTCATGACAAGATATCGTTGGAGTAGTCTCTTTTAGATCTATATCTTGTGATGGTTCCAATTATCTACTTCATTTTCATTGTCTATGTAGAATACTTTCTTTTCATTGCATTCATGCCCCTGATTGTACTTGTTTTCACAATTGAAACATAGTCTCTTTGCTCTTCTTTCATCCATTTGTTGAGATGTCAACCTTGTTGGTTGAGGCGTGGCTGTCTTAGGAACCCCAAAACGATCTTTGTTTCCTATGTATGCTCCCATGGTAGACTTGTGTGTAGCCTTATTCTTGGCTTGAATATGACGAGTAGATTGCATAGCTTCCATAATGTTTGCAGGATGTTTTAAGAAGAGCTCATGTTTAATGTCTTCTTTTAATCCACCCATGTAAGCTTGCAACAATTGTTCATCACTTGTGTCATCCACCCTTGTGGTCAATACCTGAAATTATGAATTATAATCTTCAATATCACCTAAGTGTTTGGTTCTTGTCAATTGACTAAAGTAGTCATGTTCCCAAACTTTCTCATATTGTTTTTCAAAGTCTCTTGTAAATAAACCCCAAGTACAATGATAAAAAGGGGGTTGTATTTTTACTATCCATTGGTACCATTGATATGGTTTTATCTCAAAGTTCAAAGTTCCTATGTGAATCATTTTTTTATCATCCATAATATTATGTAGTGTATAATATTTCTCTATTTGGTTCACCCAGGTAAAGACCTTTGTTCCATCAAATTTTTTTAATTCAATCTTGGGAAGGTTGAATTTTGGACCCCCATCGTAATTAACTCCACTATTAGAGTTAAATCCACTAGAAATTTGCTTATTATCGACAGGTTGTTCAACCTAAATACTACCTTGCATTTAGATATCTCCTTTAGGGGGTCTCTCATCTAGAGCTTGGGAGATCAAGGAAGACAACGAAATTTGCAATTCCTTCTTGGATTTTTGTAGTTCTACTTTATTTTCATGTATCTTCTTATTCATCTTATTTTCCATTTCATCCATATTTCTTTTCATCTCATTCTTATTCTCATTCATCTTATGTTCCATTTCTTGAATTTGTCTTTGTGAGTTTGCCAACTCATCCCTTGTTATTGACCTAGCACTCAATTCATTAAGTTATTCCTCCAATTTGGATAGTTCGTTATGTATGTCCTCATTTGTTTCTTGAGTTATAGATAAGACTTTGGGAGGTTTAATTGGTGTAGACATCGTTTTTGGACCCATGTAAAATACAAATAATAATACTCTTCTTTTTCCTCTTTATCACAAATTTTGAATCGCCAAAAATAGATCTTCCAATAAAAAGTGATGCCAATTGCAAGTTACATACCTTTCAAACTTTTAATTTGGTGTTTATTCTCCTCGTCGACCTTCCTTGTGTATTTCTGCAATTTTGACCCTTCTAAGTCTAAATTTTCACTCTGTAGTAATATGATATGTCCTCTCTACAATGCCACAACTCTGACCAAAATTGGATGTGCCAAGTAGAAGTCAAGGTAACTTTCCCAAACCTTGCTAATTTTTTGCCTTTCCGGAAGAGCGCACTTGTACAGAATGCCATGTGCCCAATATTTGATATCTGATTCTAAAACTTGTACCGAAAATACTACAAATTGTCCTCTTTCAAATGCAATTAATATCACTTAATTTGGATCCTTGCTGAAGAAGATATGATGATTTTACCAGGAACACTTGTTTGAGAGTAGTAATAGGACTAGTCAAAAGCCCTACCTTCCATGAGATGTATCTTCAAAAGTATAATGACCTAGGAGTTGAAATTTTTACCACGGATACCTTGATATGTTTTTTTAAATAACCTCCAAGTTTCGCTATCTGAATCGTCCCCAAAACTTAACAAATATATATATATATATATATATATATATATATATATATATATATATATATATATATATATATATATATATATAGCGAAAATGTTAAGATGACTTGTTTGGAGAAGAAAAACCCCGAGATCAATGCTCTGATACCAAATGTTATGATCCAACACCTTAAAAACGATAAAAAGTCAATGAATTATAAACCTCATTTTACAATATATCCAATTCATAATACAATATGAAATGATATAAAAATATCCTAAGACTAGGTCTCTTTGGTGTACCCTTTGTCTCCTATATATATATATATATATATATATATATATATATGAGACAAAGAGTACAAATATAATGAAAGGGTGCGATGAAAAAGGTTCAAAGCCTACATACAAATATAACACAAAATATGTAATAATTCAATAAGAGATTTTATACATAACATGGGCCTTGTCTAGGAATTAACAGCGAGAGTGTGAAGGCACAATCTTCTTTAAACAAAATATAGAACTTAAATATAGATTACTTGTCATTTTTTTCAATTAAATTTAATTTGCATGTTTGTTTGCAACAATATGTTTGTGTCTATGTGGCATGATTGTGATAGTTGCAGATTTTTATGTGGCATGATTGTGATAGTTGCAAGATTGTGTTTGCATATAGGTGAAAATTTTCAATTGTGGAACAATGAGTTTTGAAGAAAAACACTTGTTAACCACAAAAGAAAATGTGTAGATTTGTATAAGATCTCTTCAACAATATGTAATGTGGTTAAAACCCGAGTTCAAAGGCAAAAGCAGCACTAAACATATGAAGTTAATTTGAGATACAATGTTGGGAATGTGGACTTGTCTTTTTCTTTTTCTCCAAGAAAGGATTCTAGAACAAAACTATCACACAATTGTTAGAAATGGAAATAACAGGTTTAAAAGAGAATGTGTTGCCGATTGCAAATTCTAAATATAGAGTAGAATTACAAGGATATAATTACATGTCTAACTTGGCAAATTTTGCAGTTTGGCTCCTCGAAACCAACATACCATATATAATCCAAATTTCTCAAAAAGACAACTTTTCAAAGTACTTTGCGTCAATCATTTTGCTTGGGAAGATGTAGAATTTAGTATTGAAGTTTTCCTATTTGTATTTGTCCTCCATCAAGCTAATTCCAATATGTGAATGTGCATTTTTCCAAGAGGAATAACTATCATCATCTAATTCTTTTGAGGATTTCGTCAATGCAGGTTGCAATTGTATAGTACCTTTTATTGCAAGATGAAGCACTCTCTTTTGTTTCTAATGTGTAGTAAAGACTATAACTATTTGTACATAAAGCTATATTAACATTAATAATTACAATGAGAAAATGTTTCAATCATGCACAAAATCTAAACGGAAACAAGCCTTTAAATTGATATTTCCAAACAATAGCAAGAGTATATTACACCAATGCACAAGATCCAAACAATAGCAAGCCTAATTATCAACTTCCATAACAGTGGAGTTGACAAGACTGAACCTCAAGAAACTGATAATTTGACCACTTCTCCATTCACGCACAAGCTCATCTACCAATCAAAACTACCAATGATGCTTAAATACCACTCAACCATGTAGCCAAAACCTACTCAAATGGCTTTAAGCTAGTAGCTAACTCCCCAGCTATAAATGACTTTAAGCTACTAGCTAACTCTCCAACCATAAATTAAACAACAAATCAAAGAGAACATTACCACTGAAGTACAAAGAAAATAACCCAAAAGGCTCTATGAGCATGTATATCACAGCTCTTCAACCATATCTGACGCCTCATTATTGACGGTTGATAAGCACCTACCATCAACAACTTAAGAAATTGAAGCCAACTAATAAAAATGTCTGCCATACATGGAGAGTTGTGATGTAAATCATCTGTACAAAAGATTTTAAACCCTGATACCAAGAAATACTATATAGTTTGGTTTAACCTTGATATTGAGTGACTTCATATGACTTGATTTCTTTTAATTACCGTTCCTAGAACACCATGCAAAGTTTTATATGAATCCCTTTTGTATATTCATTTCTTGAACATTGCATCTATTATACGGCACAAGCTTTCAATTTACACAATTTTCTCATATTTGATTTGTACATGATATAGATTGGATAGCATTTTGGCACTCCAAGTAAAATACTGTCATTTATCAATCCTTTACGTCATCTTTATGCACATTTTCACATTGCAATTCTGTCACTTATGTCATCTTGCTAACTAACAGTAAACAATCAGAGGCTACTGAAAAAAAATTTACATTGGCTGATTACTAGATTTCCACCCATCAAAGTAAATACAGAAGAGACTTCAACTTATGATGCAATCTCGAGGGTTCACATGATCACCATCTTCGGATGAATCATCACCATCCGTTGTTAAGTCCATGGCATAGCCATCCATATCATCATCTTCATCGTCTTCGCCTTCAAAATCTTCTCTTGAAATCCTTCTGTCTCCATCTCGCTCAGAGACTCGTCGCTGTAATCTTAATACATGCATAATCACATCAGGCGTGAAAGAGATACGTGCATGCTGCTCTCTCTTACGTTTGTTGGCTTCCATCAACTGCCAAGAATGAAAATGGTCAGAAAGTCTACAAGTAAATGTCCTCGTAGTAATGACTTATGAAAATTATGCATTGAAACAAAATGAGTTTGCTGAAATCACTGGCCTTGAGGGAACATCCTTGTACAAACTTATCAATAAGTTTATACAAAACAGCAAACTGCTAAAACAAAATATGCTAATAAGTACCTCTTCAACATTATCAGGAAGTGGTATCAGATGAGATGCTGTGGGTGACCATACTTTGATGTTTTTCTCAATGCCACTTGTGGCAAGAATAGTTGCATAGGGATGTGGCTCCAGACAATTAACTACCTCCTTGTCCCCTTTCATTAGATGCACTAGCTGCCCCCCTTTTTTCTTCCAAATAAATATTCGCCCACAATCAGATCCACTCACAACATACTCGGTGTTAGCACCAAAAAAATTCACACCCTTCACAGTCTGGGCATTTCGATGTCCTTCATAAACCTGAGGTGCTTCCAAATCCTCTGACATCTCAGATGAAGCAGAATTTGGGTTGGGACCCAAACCCATTTCCTTTTGAAACAAGTAAATGAGCTCATCATTATATGAAGTAAGTAATTCACTTTGGTTAGAATAAGCCAGACCTGTTATGCTAACCCGATCATTGCCAATCAGGTGATGAGGCGAGAATGAATCTACCGGCCGATCTTCATTGCTTGATGCATCCCAGTGATAATTGCGAATGTCATAAACACGAGCATATTCATCAGAACCACCAATAGCAAAACAGTTTGGATTTCTAGGATCTATCACAATTGCATTAAGCCGCACAATCTTGGAATGGCTCGACTTGTTTGCACAGAAAGCATGGCAGGTAAATAGCTTGGTTGGACTCTGGGTTCTCAAATCAAACTGAAGAAAATACAGGACAATATCCATTACTAGAATCTCTATTGAATGAACAAAACACATTTTTCTTTACTTTTACAATATAATATACCTACTCTTACATTATACATAACAGGAACATTAAAATTCAGTGGCATCAAAAAACAAGGACTCACACGTTGGACAACTCCATCTTCACCACAGCTGAAGAATATGTGAGGACTTCCAGGCTCTATAGCAAGTTTATGTGCACGTTCCCGGTGCTTTCCTATCCTTCTTGTGTCAACACGGCCTCCCTCCTGAAGTTGACTATGCCTTACCTGTGATAGAATAAAAGGAAGTGAAATATCTTTTCAGCCATATAGTTTTCTTTGAAAAACTATGCTTTTGATCAACCAAAATGTTTCTGAATCAATTTTCTAGGGAATCATCCCCCATCTGCTGCTGCTAATTTTATGCATGTCTGAACAGCATTATAGCAAAATGGAAGCTGCAACTAGCAGGAGCTCCAAAACAATTTTAGACTTTTCAGTGCATCCTATAGGGAAAAAAAGTATGACTCGTGTTTCATTTGAGCAGTTAAATAACATATGTTGTACAACTGAACATCTAATGCTAATATTGAAGGAATATAGTTAGTATGAGCAAAATATCCCCTAGCTTGCAATTTTCTTATTTTAAACATTTGTGAAAAAAGAGAAACCATGGCATTGACAACCCATAGATGGTCAACCCCTAACAAAATTTGGGCATTGGGAACCGCCCACGGAATATAATCGGCCCCACCCTCGAAGCCCAAAGGGAAGAGTGAGGTTGCTGGTACCTTGCCAGCACCAAAATATCTCATCTAGGAGCACATGTCACTTATGGGAATAAAACCTGGGTGGAGAGGTTAACAACCAATTCTCCCAACCACCCAAGCTAGACCCAATTGACAGGCCAACCCGACTAATGGTTGTTAATGTCTAAAGATGTTCATGTAATCCCCACCACCAAACAAAATGCCAATTTTGAGTTACACACGGCATGCTCTTATACTCATGACAATTGACATGTGCTAAAAATGGCTTGCATGACTTTGTTGATGGTGTTAGGCCAAGTTGGTTACTTCATCATATTTTAGTTGGTAGTCTAATTTCCCTTAATGGCATGTGGTTGATGGAAGTCTTATTGTGAAAGTTTTATTATCATCCTTTCGTGATGATGTACTTTGTTACTTTATAAAGTGGGTGATGAGTTAAGCTTGAGGTGATTCTAAAGTTTTGCTAAGGAGTCTTAATTAGTTGAGTGAATGGTTATGCCTCAATCATTGATCATTTATGTGTATAAAGAGACCCCCTTTCTACACTTGAGTTTTCATCACGAGCAGAGGCATTTATATTACATATCATGCATCACCTCCAACTCTATTGATCGTGTGTCCATGTGTAAATATACTGCAAGTTGAATAAAGAGGTTCACAATAATTTATTCACTCTATGAATGATAGTTGTGATCATTTCTTTCATTTTTCTTATTTATTTATGCACACATTTCTTGATCAACTATGTCTCAATATTTTGCACCATTGCCACATTTGGAATTTGACAAGGGGGGATCCCACTAGACTCAATGACCATGTTTGTTGGTATGGGAGAATTTTAATCTGATTGGTGACGATAACTAGGCCGAGTTAACAAGCGTGGACGTGAAGACACAAAAATGTGTTTTTGACAGCTCTTAGACCTGAGGAGGTGAATGGTGCGATAGAACAAGAAATCCAATTATCACAGCCAAGATTTAAGAGCATGTGACTTCACCGTGATCATGACACCAATTTCAGAGCACGGGGATCACTTAAGATTAAGGTGATCATCTTGTCATTGTTTGTTTTGATCGATTGATTGCTTTTCTAGATAATGAGAATGCTATATGCCAAACAGAAACTCGGCAGCAGAAACTCAGCAGGAAGGGTCACAAAGTTGTGGGTTAGGACAATATGCACATGGCAGTGCATCCTTTGCAATCACAACCCCTCTGTTGACAAAAGTTGTTATTGAAAAGGTTGCTGTAAATGGTAATGAAGAGATAGAATCTGTCAGAGTTAATCTCCAAACTACAATTCAACCCATGCACGAAAGAAGAGGGCACTGACTAGGTGGTCTCACCCGAGGATATTAGTAGAGGGGGAGCATAGACCAAAAGGGATGCAGCTCAATTAGTGAAGTTTACTATATGTGGAGATCAAGAGGTATGTGCCCTCAGCCTAGAAGAGGAGGGGACATCCAAGTGAACAAAGGAGGGAGGTGGGGATGGAAAGTCCGAAGACACTACCATGTGAGATGTAACATGGCACCAATTGTGGAAAGGAAAAATTTTACCACTTTCAACAGTGTTGGTAGTGAAGATCTTGTGAGGCATTGTAATTTGTAACATATGTGAGACAATCTAGATTGCCAATGGGCAAGAAGATGAGGCGTATTGTGCAAAGGCTTTCTGCAATATTGAAAGACATCACACATAACTGGAATAAAGAATTTTCCCACAAACTACTTTCGAGATTTGCAAACATTGAGAAATGAATTTGAAAAAGAGTTCAGGTTGTTATTTGATCACAGGGAAGTTGTGGATGAGATATACAACTTGACACAAGAAGAGGGCCACAGCATCCACTTGTATAATTTAAAACTATAAGCTTTGATAAAAAGAAAATGGGCACAAAGATCACATGTATTGCTGAGAAAATTGTTTATGGAGGGAATACCGACCAAGTGCAAAAATAAGATGAAGGTTATACCCCCAGTATCATATGGAGAAGCAATGAACAAAGCATTGATGATTGAACCTGGAAAACAAAAATCCAAAGAGATTGCCAACAAGGAGTTATGAAGATCCTTCGGCAATTAACATTAAGAGAAGATGTTGAAAATTTGAAGAATGAAATAATAGGAAAAAGAAAAGGTTGATGCACAAATTGTGAAAACGAAGAACAACTGGAATCTAAGTGCCTAGATAAACAGTTAAATGCAAGTGTTGATACAATGCTCGAATAAGAGAATATAAAGAAGGTTATGTTTTGCACAAAGGAAAAAGCAATAATGGTAGTAACAACAATAACAAAGAAGTAATCATAAAGGTGGATGTAGTCCAAGCTAAAAATTAGTGAAAAGGGATAACAAAGGAAGGCCGATGGTGTGAAATTTTGGGTGTGGAAAATGGTGATGCTACAAAAGCCCAGCCTAAGAATAATTACTGTCTGTAATGTGGACTCTACAATCGTAATGATGATAACTACCCCGTACGCAAACAAGTAGACTTTGTGGAAATTAATACATATGCAAAATATGAAATGTTCACTCCAAGCTATTTACGGTGTCTACATGACTGCAAATGAAGACAAAGACATCAACGAAGGTGCTAAAACTTTGATGAGAGGGAAACTATGAATATGTCTGTGAATAGAGGTAGTAAAAAATACATTGAAAGTACAATTTGCACGAGTGTTTCAGAGGAAGCATTTTGCAAGGATGAAATTGAAGTTCATGTCAGTATGGAAGACATGACAAAAGAGGATGACATGTAGTGGACAGCCCATCTTGTAAGAGATCCTAATTTAAGGAATATATTAATATAAGTACATGAAATGATAATAGAACATTCCAACATTGTTCCACCAAGACTCCAGGATGGGGGGGCATGGGAGCAGGGAAACGCACAGGGGGGATGTGTGGAAGCACCCCCAAATTTTAGGGATTTTAGGGAAATGAGGGATGGGAGGATGTCACATATATAATATAAAAAATATATATAATAAAAAAATTTAAAAATAAAAATAATAATGATAAAATCTCAACGATAACAATTCATCCCATGCAAACTCATCATTCTGTAATGTAAATACTAAATAGTAAACAGTAAATACTAAATAGTACTAAATTGGTAAATTCAAATTTGTAAATGATATAAACATGATTCAAATTCAAATTCAGAAATGAAATACATTGATTCATAAATCATAAATAGTAAAATATTGATACATTGATTTAAATTCATCATTCCTCATTCTAAAATCTAATTAGTACTAAGAAAAATAGTAGATACTAAAGTCTGAAATAGTAAATGGAAATTACTCAAACTCAAAAATAGACTATAGTAAAGAGTGACAAGTCAAAGACTTGGTCTGAGGTCATCTGTATCTAGGGTCTAGACTCAAAAGTTAAGACTGTAAATTAACAATGGACAATGAATATTGAAAATAAATTGACCGGTCCTCTACATCCATCTCCTGCATGAAGTCATCGGGACCATCAAAGGGAATCTCACTATTTGTCTCTGAGTCAGAGTCACTCTCAATTTATATCTTTGTTTTTTAATTTTTTATTTTTGCTTTTTATTTTTTATTTTTTATTTTTTATTTTTAAGCCTTATTAGGAAAAAATTCAGGGGGGACACCCAGAAGTCCCCCTTTCGAGGGGGGGACGTCTAGAAACCCCCCTTTTAAAGGGGGGACGCCCACACGCACCCTTTTTGTGGAAAATCATCCCCCATCTTGGAACGACTTCTCAAGCGCCCCCCACCCCCCATCCCGTGTGCGTGGGAAACGTGGGGGACATGTCCACGTGGAACACTGCATGATTCCAAGGCACGAGATCTTTCTTATATTAAAGAATCACCTAACAGATCATAGGATTGTACACTTGACCCCTTCTTTGAGAGTCAATGGACTTGAGAAAATCCCTCAACCAAGGGTCTATGGGGCTAGTAATACACAATGCCTCCAAATTTCTAGGCAAAATAGCAACAAATAATGATGTTCTGAAATACACGAAGTTATAAGTGGTGATGTCGTAGAAATAGAAAATTATTTGGAAAACATGAGTAAAGTTTAACTCATTAATGAAGAAGTCCTAAAGGAGGGTGGTCGATGAGGAAGTCTTAGTAAGAAAGGATGCCTCACTGATCAGGACATCCTAGTAAAAAAGGATGACCTCATTACCGAGGACCTCCTAACCAAACAAAAAACAAATCACAATTAGAACACCATGGACATGGACATCAAAATTGAGAAGTACAATTAAATAAATATAGAAAAGTGCATGAAGAGGACAATCTGCATCACTTGAGTCTTGAACAACCTATTTAATGAGTAACTTCATCATGATGTCACTACATAATGAAGGCAAATTGACCATCATGACATCATGTGTATGTAAGATGGCCTACATAATTTGGATACCTTGCATAATGAAGAAAATGAACACATGTATGAAGGACAACCTAAACAAGAATAGCCTAGACAGAGTTGTTTGTATTATGGTGATATCACATCCGTGTTTAGAACGGCATATGCAAGGAGGATCCCTATTTTCTAAAGATTGGTTATATCATTGTGACATCATGTGTTTGGAGGAGGGTACATACAAGTATTAAGACCTATTAAATAAGTCAAACCAATGCACTGATCAGACTAGTGAAAGAGGACATCCTACCTGAGAAAATCATGTTTCAAATGGACATCCATCCAATATAGTTGTCTTGCTAAAGTAGGATATATCATAAAAGACCAATGTATGTGTTGTAGGGATGTCAGAAAGATGGCAATGCCAGGTTTGAAGAGAAAAATATGCTAGGGAAAGAATGCAACTCAAGGACCTGCATTGCATGCAATAGGAGGAAGGCATGCAATATCTTTACATGAAAAAGGACATATATGTGGATGAATATATGTTTGAATGTCAAGCCAAAGTAAGCACAAGAGTCCTTGCAGAAGACGTCAACAAAGAGAAGGATCTCCCTATCAAAGTTGATGAGGAGGGAGAGGATCTAGAAGAAGAGATCAATGCTAGCAAAGATGATGTAGTATGAGGGCAGTGGTTCCACAAACTCCTTTAAGTATGCTTGTTTCAGTGCAAAATTAGATAATAAGAATCAATATTGTGAGCATACTCTAGTTTCATTAATTCCAAATAAGGAAGGAAACAAAAGATTTATATTGAAATTTCATTTGGGTTGTCCCAAGAAACAATTGTTATGAGCCCTACATAGCAGTGCAAACTGCGAACACATAAGTTCTAGACAGCTTGTAGAACATGATTGATGTTAAAATTCTTTTGAGACTTGTTCGATAGAATAAATGTATATTACAAACTTAGCCAAGGCTAACACCTTTGAATCTATGTTGTAGGAAATACCCCCCCTCAACTAGCATACTAGTACACAAAACACCTGGAAACATTGAAACAAATACGAAACACCTTGGAAACGTCGTCGATTGTAGCATACAACGTTTCCAAATCTCGATAATTAAAATCAGCGATGGAAAAATGGCTAATTCATGGAGAGAATGCCCCAAACTGTCACGAGCAAACCTCCTCTTTGTTTGGGCTAGTGTGTGCCAACCTCAGGGGGGGTCCCTAGGTATCGGGCTGCTGATTTTGATCTGATTTTTCTGCAAAACACACAAAAAACAGCAGCAAATATGCCTTGGACAGCATGTAAACACTCCGCCAAGGCGTTAGGAAAAGGTAGTTTTGAAGTCACTTGGAGGGATCCTGAAGAATTAGTGTGAGAAAGATGAAAGAAAGGAAGAGAAACCCACTTAGAAGATAGAAGATTTATCAAATAAATGGCTAAGAAACTATTAATTCAATGCACAAAGAGAGAACACAATACCAAGAAGAGTGAAAGTTCGTTGCAAACACAACACTTCTTTATTAAAGGCTTGCCAAAGGGTTGATTGTGCCACAATACACAAGTCCAAAACCGGTACAATGGTGTCTTCACAGAAAGAAAGAGTAGCTAGTCGAAGAAGAATGAGAAGAGAGAGAGAAAGAGAGTATAATGAATGTCGCTGCTGCAAAAATCCGACCATAATAATATAGCCAAGTCTCCAATATATGGGCTCTAGGGGCGCACTTCTCCTAAGAACCAATGAGGGTGCATGAGAGAGGGAGAGGGAATAGGAAAGCACATGAGGGGATGAGTATGAGTGGGAGACACATGCACATAAGATAAGTGGAGAGAGGAGGAAATGTTAACTCATGTGAAGAGTGGGCATATTAACGCATGGGAGGATAACATATGCCCAAATAAGAGGATTGCGCCCTCTTTTTCAGGGAGAGGACGCACCATAGAGTGAGAAATGGGAGAGAAGGACCCACGTGTGAAGGAGTGAGTGCTAAAAGAGGCACCAAAGAGGAGATATGCGCTAAGAAGTAGGAGACGGGGATGTGAGGTGACGCATGGAGAAAGAGGAATGGAGTGGAGTGATAGCTATGCGCCACACACATGTGGGAAAAGAGGGAGAGTGAGGGCGCACATGAGGATGAGGAATAGCTTAATGAGAGGAAAAGACAATGCGTTTAGGTTTTTAAGAGAGAGGAAGGATGCATGGAGGGATAAATTAGGAAAGAAAATGCATGGTTTAGGCTTAAATTAGCCAAGAGACATGTGCTAGCCAAGGGAGGAATTGCGCCCTATTTTTAAGAGATTTAGAGTTTAAGAGGTATTTAAAGAGGAATTAATGAAATTAATTACATGGAAAGTGAATTAATGATGTGTGAAGGTAAATAGAATGAGTGACTTAAGCCTTAATTGGCTCAATCACATCCATGAGACTTACCACCTCATCCACACGCCCCCTTTTTCACTACTCATTAATTAACTTAATCATTTTTCCTTTAACCTTGGAAAGTGAGCCCCCCTCATTAATTATGCCACGCAGCTGCCACATGTCACACTGCATCACTGCCAAATGTATCTGACCATACCACTTGTCACCTTTAGTGGCATCCACCCCATCCCTGCTGTAAATAGAAACTGCTAAAAATAAAGATCCGACTCCTAAAAAATAGGAAACTGCCAAAAACGTCCAGGATGACAAGGAGAACACCACCATGTGTCAAATGTCTAAAAATAGACACTGCTAAAAATAGAATATCGCCACATGTCAATGATATCATACTCATTGGATTTGATTTTCTGTGAGGATTCCAAATATGTGATCAGGGTTGACATGCGAGACCTAGTGCTCCACCTGCTAAAAATAGAAAATGTTGACAAGTCATCCTGGGAAAGGTCCAAAAGACTCAAAATGTCTAAGGATCAATATTGTACGCTCAGAATCATGATTTGAGGCATGGAGCTCAACCTGCTAAAAATAGAAAGTACCTGCATGATCCCCAGGGAAAATATCATCGAGCTCAATATCATGCAAGGAGCGATATTGTATGCTCAAAACTATTAAATGAGTCTCCGACCACTGTCTCCTAAAAAATAGGGTCACCTACTACAAATAGACATCTCTCAAATCCATGGGAAACTATGCTAACTCTATTTGTGAAGCAAAAGCAACCATAACACCAATCTTGTACCTATCTCTAATGAGAACCAACCCCTGGCTCACACAAGTGATAAAACTCTGGGAAAATCTTTGAATGTCAATCAAATAGTGTATGCTAGCTCTTAATTAGGATTTTCAAGGGTGAAAATTCAGGGGTTAACAATGGTGACTCCAGGGGACAGGATCCCCTCACGGGATGTCGAGAACCATAAGAATCTTTGTGTTTGAAAAACTGAAATTGATGCTCTGTGAGAAATGAAGGAATGTACCAACTAGACCCCTGTAACTGTGTGGAAGAAGAAAAGGCCCTATAAGCTGACCAAGAAGATCCTTTAAGCTAACCTGTGATACCAAAGCATGTCCAATGGACAATGGAGTCAAAGCAATATACACCTCCCACTGAAACACAAGGGGTCTCATCCAAATCCACTACCTGCTACCACCCAATAAGTACACTCCTCCCTACGGTAAATGTGTTGATGTCGACACAAGGGAGAGAGTCACTTAGTTGGATGTCAATAATGTAAACACCTTCCAAGTGCGAAAGAACACCACCAATAATGACAATGGGTCCTAAGGTACGAGCACAACCTGACACTATGAAAGATGTTCTGAGGTCGAACAATGACAAGGATTATTCAATCAAGGTGCAATGATACTCATCCTTGTCAAATGGGAGATAACCACCAATGAGGCTAACGGCTACAAAGGCGCTCTACTTCTGGATCATCCGCAGATAATGTGTCAATGTCGATGCAGGATGATCTACTGAAAAGAAGAGCAATGATGTCTCTCTTCCCTCAGCATGAATTGATGACTCAGGAAGATATAAGATGAAAAACCAGGTGCCATATCCCTATTGTTGGATGAGGGGGACGACTGACTCAAAGCAGAAGACTCTGTGATAAGGAATGAAGAGACAAGACATAAGATGACTCAAGACTCTCCTACATCTCTTCAACTACCCATCCTAAAGGCTCAATGCTTTGGAACATGAACAAACAGGACCCCCATCCAAGCTCACTTTAATGATAGACACAAAGGCTCGACATATGAAAAATAAAGCACTCAGATTTTGACCCAGGAATAGCAATAGTGGAAAGCCACTATACTATGAAATGAAAAACATCACAAGAGACGACCACATGATAATATAGTTTGGCAAAAATCAGCGACACTTAAGCAAAGGATGAAAAGTAAATAACTAAAAGAAAAGACACTACAAGGGAAAGGTAAATTGTTGTCCTAAAACTAAAAATCAGCAAGAAGGAAAGACTGAAATGACAATGCGGAAAGGAAAAAGGAACTAATCTAATACCCCCCAAAACCCAAAATTGTTGGTACTGGGTCCCTTATTGGAAGAAGTACTTCAAACGCTGCCCATTAATTGGCAGCCCCATGAGATCACCATCCAAATCAGCCAACTGAAATGTGTTAGGTCCCACCGCGGAGTCAATGTAGTATGGGCCCAACCAAAGGCTATCAAACTTGTTGTGGTCACATGATTTCTCATTCTTCTTGTCCCACAACAAGACTATGTCTCCAACCTGGAATTATTTTCCCTTTGCTCTTCTGTCAAACACTTTCTTGAATTGTGCTTGATAATCCATGAAGTGTGTATACGCCATAATCCTATCTTCCTCTAGTTGCACCAACTCATCAATGTGATTTTGCAATGCTCTTACCAGGGGTTCTTACCAGTTGATCTCTTCCTTGTAATTTTGTCCACCCACAAAGCATATTTGAGACAACTATCCCAAGCTCTTTTATTATCATCGACTGTCTTTCTGACTATTCTGATGATATTTTTGTTGCTTGACTCAGCTAAACCATTCCCCTGTGGATAATAATTAGCCACATGGGCCAAAGTGATGCCATACTGAGAACAAAAAGAAAGCAACTCAATTGATCTGTATACACTAGCATTATCAGTCGTAAGCATTTGTGGAACTCAGAACCTGGTGAGGATATTCTCCTCTAAAAATTTGATAATGGCAACACTAGAAGATGTCTTCAATGGAACCGTTTCAACACATCGGGTGAAGTAATATGTAGCTACCAATATCCAAGCGTGCCCGGCACTAGAACTCTGTGAGAACTGTCAAATGAAATCAAGGCTCCACTACTAGAAAGGGGCCTCAACTATAACTAGATCCAAAGGCAAAGCAGGGAGCTTATGCTTGCCCTCAAATCGCTTACATGCCTTGCATGCTCGAACATATGAATGCACGTCTCTAAATAGTGTTGGCCAATAATAGCCTGCGCGCATAATCTTGTGTGCAGTGGTTCGAGCAGAAAAATTCCCACCACACACTCTAGAATGAAGCTCTTTCAAGAGCTCCTTAGACTCATCATCGTCCACACATCACAAGATGACTCCCTTGGGGTTCCTCCATCCCAACCTTCCCTGCGAAAAACAATACTTGGTAGCACGAAGCTCCAAAGATCACCTTTGTGTCTTGGTGTAGTTAGGAGGACATGACAAATTGGTCAAAAAGAGAAGGATATCTTGGTCCCAATCAAAATTCTTAAAAGGATCAATTAGAAGATTTACTTTTTGATCTTGCACCGCTTCCAAGTTCTTTTCTGCCATTAGTTTATAGCTAGTCCTTGGCCTCTAACCAACTTGGTAGGCCTCACCTCCAGGTCATATTCTTAGATCTTTGTAATCCACCTCCCCTTGGTTCCATTGCAATCTTTTTGAATTAAAATCTCTCTACCATGGGGTGGGGAACATGAGCGATAATCTGAGCATTCCAAAAATAGGGCCTAAAGTGGGCCAACCACTTCACAAGAGCATAGGCTTGCTTTTACATTAATTTGTAATTTAGTTCCCCATTTTCTGGATAACTAAGGAGATCATGTCTCGAGGCCCTCAGGTTGCAGATATGGAGTGTCGAGAGACTACATGACCAGCAGTACCCTTTTGCACAAGATGGAAAACCCACTCACCACCACAAATGGTCATAGTTTTGCAGATGGAATCCACCACACCAGCTGGCTTCCGAAAGGCAGTGGGCCTTGCTCCATGAGGTACCAGTCAGTATTATGGTGAGCGTCATTTCAATATTTAAGCCATTTGATTATGTTGTATCTTAGATTGCTCTAGATTCCATGATATGTGCTTGGACATTATGCCTTTTGTCTTGCTTCACCTTGGTGGTTGACATTGTGCCCTAGTAAGTGGTTTTCCTTGGGGATGGATTTGCTACTAGGAACTCCCTTAATGAGCCATCGTACCGTTCCCAACCATACTTACCACTTTCCATCATTAATCCCCTCTACTTCCTTATCTCTTGGGATTTTAGGGTGTATTGACCCAAGAAGGGGTTGTCCCTCATTCTATGGGGAAAAGGGGCTAAAGGACCAAAGGGGTTGGTGTTGGGAAAAGATAAAAGCCTTATATAAACCTTCCAGATGCTTCACCTAGGGATCACCCAAGAAAGCAATGAAAAGCTTATCTTTGAATAAAGGGGATCCACAATATAATAAAGAATGCTTAAAAGATTAGTTGAAGGATAGTAGGTCTCATCACAAGCCGACCTATCACGTCCATGGATATCTAGTGGTATGACATTGTCGTCATCTGGTCACCAAACCAGGGCAATGGCTCTCAGTTGCATGGCTGAGAGAAAGGGGGTCTCATCACGAGCCAACCTTCTCATTTCTATTAGGTGTTTGTGGGTGACATTGCCACCACCTGGTCACCACGCCAGGGTAGTGACCTTCAACTTCTCCTTATGCTATATTGAAAGAAAATAAAGAAAAAAAGATAAAAGGCAATTGATGGGCTTGGAAAAAATGCATTGCGGACAAAGGTACCACACACCCTCTACAAAGGCACCCATGAATGAGACACTACAACCCCTTGTATGTCATGAGCCCTATGCCCATTGAGTCTTGACCCCTACCACCTCATCCACTTTACATGGCTTAGAGAGGGATATCTTGGAAGTTCTCCTTGACCTAGGGCAAGACCTACCCAATAGGACACATCGTCAACCCTCACATATTTAAGCTTGACAAGTCGCATAGTGTCTTTGAGTTGTTAATTATTTGATATAGTGATCTTTGATGCACATGCTTAGATGGCTTATTTATTGATTGGATCCACTTATCATGATGTTATGACTTGAGATCCTTGGAGGGCGTGTTCATTTGTCTTTGCGAGACCTAGTTGGTGGACAGCTTTGGGAGAACAAGCCTAGCTTGGGCTTCCATAGGGCTACAAGCACACAGGTTGGATGTCAGGGGCCCACATGCCATATGAGAGAGATCAGACTTGGACGGCCTTGATGATGACTTGGACAACCTAGCCCAGCCCTTTACTTGCCAAACGATTTGCCCAGGAGGGGCAAAACGTTCCATTTTTTAGCTTGACATCATGCTTTGGGGGGCTAGGGCATGGTGTTGAGGTGCCACTTTTTTACACATAGACGTTTTGAGGAGGAGAGGGTCTTCACCATGATGAGAGTGCTTAGATGCTTGACATCTGGCCTTTGGAGGCCTATCCATGCTTCTCCAACACCAACGACTTAGTCAAAGTGGCAAAACATCCCCTAAAGGGGTGACGTCCTCCTAAATTAGGGTTTAATTTGTGCAAAAAGTGAAATTTAAGTGAATTGTTTAGTATTAGTTTGTTAAGGGGGCAAGATTAGGGTTGTTGAGCCCTAATCTTGTGTTTTACTCCTTAATTTGTGGACAAGCTATGTTAGCTACATTTTGTATAAATAGAAATCATAAGATTTCATTTTAAAACATAACTCCCTCTTGTGAGAGGCTTTGGTCTGAAATTTTAGGCCCTCTTGGCTCTTTTAGCTCTTGTGCACTTGTTTATGGCTATGTTATGAATGGTTGATGGAGGAAGCCCTAGCGTTAGCTTTAGATGATGTTTTCTACCTCTTGTGGTGAATTGTCTTAGCATTTCTCTTGATCTTGGTATGGCTTTTACTCTCTTGCTATCATTTTATTCAAGTCAAGTATTGTTATGCTAGGAGCTAGGTGGGAAGTATAAGGGCATACACCCCCACCATAGCCTTCATCATTTTGTTTGCTTCATCTCATTGATTAAGGGTTTGCTAAAAAAAGTATAAGGGCATACACCCTCTTAGCTTAAACCCTAGCTTAGAGAAACTTGCCTTTGGAGGTAAAAGGACGTACACCCCCAAGGAGGTAGCTTCTCTAAGCTCTTTGTGACTCCATTAACCCAATAGTAAAGGCACTAGTCATTGATTTGTTGCATTGGAGAAATAAAGTATTGCATTGGGAAAAGTGATTTTCGGTCTTTTTTACTTCTTGCAAAGTGGATTGTTTTCCTTGTGCCTTGGGCACCTCACAACCACTAGGGCATCCCCATCTAGGGGATACTTATTGCTGCTGTTACTAAATTGCATCTTCAGCCATTAGGGCTGCAGAAACCCTAACTTGCTTGAATAACTCTCTTATCAACCATTGGATTTTGCTCAAAGTTTGCACATTTGTTCTCCTTGGTCCAGTGCACTTTTTGGCAAAGTTTGAAGAGATTTCAGTGGTTGATTTTCTTGCTGTAATACATTGAATGTTACAGCCATAAGGCTGATATAATTTGTTGCAGACAAGTGTTTACAACAGCCTTATCTTTTATGCTAAGAGTATTGGTTTTTCATCTTGAGTTTACCTAGTCATTTACTAGTTTTTCTCTTGCATTTTCTACTTGATCTCTAGCACTTATTGAGCAGCTTATAGTACCATTTACTTGCTGATATATATTGTTATCTACTGCTGCAAATTAGGGACAGCGAGCTTAACTTGCTGATCCAACTAACATATACTATTGCAAAGTGTATTTTCTTGTGTCTCGGGCAAGCACAATCATCTGGAGAAGTACTATACCTGTGGGGCAGCAATTACTTGACTTGCGAGGCATCTCTCCCTACCTTTAATTCCACTTAGACTTGACCTATAGGGGCTTCATTTCCATCCATCTTCATATTCATCTCAATCCCCTTAGGGTCACCGGGATCGCCTCCCTAGAGTGACCTAGTCACCTTTGAAGTGCAGGACCTACATCGAGGTGACATTGACTGTAGGATTCCCAAGCTGTAGCACTTGCCTTGTGGTTGGGTCGGGCTTTGCCCAACCTACAACTTGTGCTATAACAGTTCCAAACCTTGCAAAGCCTTGCTCATGAAGGTTATGGGCTACTCCAATCCTTCATTATTTTTCTGCAAAAGCACAGCGGCCATAGTAGAGTCAGAAGCAAACAAGAAAATTTGAAAAGCTTTCTGATAATTAGGACTAACAAGAACAGGTGAGTGACACAAAGCTCGTTTAATGTCATCAAAAACCTTCTTGGCTTCATCACTCCACTTGAGATCATGTCCCTTCTTCAACATATCTGATATTGGCTTGACTATATCCACGAAGTTGGGAATGAACCACCTCATGAAGTTGATCCTGCCGAAGAAGGACTAAATGGCTTTTTTGCTAGCTGGAAGAGGGATTTACATGATTCCTTTGACCCTCTCAGGATCAATTCTCACACCATCATTTGAAACTATGTGGCCGAGCAACTTCCCCTCAAACACCCCAAGAATTGACTTCTTTGGGTTGAGTGAAATGCCAAGAGATCTACACCTGTCAAAAAATTTCCGCGAGTAATACTAGCCTAGATCCATTTAAATATGGATCTATCAAGTGTCAAGAGGGATCAAATCTCTCGAGATGAAAACCTTTAACCTTTCCTCAAGTTTTGCAGTTTAAAAAAGGTTTGCACCTCGAGAGATTTGATCCCTCTTGGTGCTTGATAGGCTTGGAGTTAAATGGATCTAGGCTAGTTTTAACTGTAGCTGGTTTTGATGACCAAGCTAAATAGTAAATAGATCTATCTACTATTTAGAGCCGATGTAAATTTTTATTATTTTATTATTTTTATTATTTTTTATTGTTATTTTTTTAATGTTTTATTATTATTTTAATGCATTACGTTACAAGAACATCTCCTCTATATTGGACTGTAGTATATATATCCTGGCACAATGATCATTTCTATCCTTGGAAAAAATAGTTATATCATCTTGGTATACAACTATGAACTTAAAAAGATAAACTGAGAAAGCAAAGTCCATAGCACGCTAAAAAGTAGCCCCCACATTCATTAAACCAAAAGGAATGTGAATGTAAGAGTAAGTCCCCCAAGGAATTATAAAGGTCATATTATACATGTCTCTCTTCGCAACCAATACCTGATTGTAACCTAAGAATCCATCCAACACGCACATCATACTTGATCCAGTAACTGCTTGTAGAACATGTTCCATGTTGGGTAATGGGTAGTTGTCTTTGAGACACGCACGGTTTAAATTTCAAAAGTCAATGCATGTGCGACTCTCACCTGATTTCTTTCAGACGGACACACAATTGGCCACCCAATGAGAGTACATGACCGGTTCAATTATCCGTGTCCCATACAACTTCTAAAGCTCTTTTTGGATAGGGCACCACCTTTGGGTTCATTTATCTAAGTCTTTGTCTGAAGGGTTTGGTACCCTCTAATAGTGGTATTGCATGGTTAATGATTTTAGGATCATAAGCTTTTAGTTCGTCATAGAACCATGCAAATACGTCTGTGTATTACCTTACCAAGTTCACAATCTTAGTTCTCTCCTCTGGAGTACAACCTTTACCAACCTTAATGATCCTTGGTGTGTCTTTGTTACCAGCGTCAATCTCTTCCACCTGTTGGTCAACACAAGATTTATTAGTTCCATGAAATACGTGAGATCTATCAAATAAATTTTCTAATGGAACCAAACCCTTAGGAATTTTGTTGCTCTTGAGTTGGATCATGGGAAACTCTTCACCATCTTGAATCTCATCAATAGTATGGTTAGTAAACTCATTAGCACAATTCAGAAAATTCAAGATATGTCTATCATCCTCAAATACCTGCCATGAGCCTATATTGTCTAGAACAAAAGGGTGAAAAGAGACCTCAACCATATGTGTAATATAAGGATTTGTAATCCATGGTTGAAAAAGAGTAGCAGATGTTGCTAGAGAATCAACCATCTTATTCAAACTCCTATCCACATGAGAGATATCAAATGCATCAAAATATTCAATTTCATCCCAAACTGCATTTCTATACCTCTTTAGTCATTGATTTTGAGCTTAACGTTGCATTTTTTCCTGATTAACCACAAGCTCAGAATCTCCTTCTACCTTCAACAGTTTAACCCCCATCTTCTTGGCCTTTTGTAGTCCTAAAAATAAAGCTTCACAATCTCCATATTGTTAGTGCAATCAAATTCTAACCGAGAAGAAAATGTAAAAGTCATACCTAAAGGGGAAGTGAGGACAACCCCTGCCCCTAATCCATGTCTAGCATGGGCCCCATCAAAGTTCATAGTCCACACATCATTGTGCTCATGCTATGGTACAAATGGAAAAGGAACCTCCAGAGTATCTGTAAGCACATATTCGCCTAGGTCTGTCTCTTGCGCATCTGGGTCTAGTATATCTGGGTAAAGTAGGTCATTATCTCTAGTGCACGGGTCCTGAACAATGTGTAGCATCTTTTGTTCCCTGTATAATCTTACCTTCTCCATTGGGGAAACTGGAATGATTGCATAGGATAGATCCATCTGAATAATGCCCCCTGCATTTGTAGCCCACTTCCTCGAAAGAATCATGCCCCACTGCATAGGACAACTAATGACAGCCACATCCATAATCAACATTTTCTTCAAACATGCAAGCAAACAAACCTAAAGATCTTTGATGATTTTGCAACAAGACACCTCCCTCGCATCCACTGCTTATACGTTCTGGTATGGTTTGGTTATCTGTAATCCGAGCTCATGCACAATTTCAAGAGTCGTAATGTTAGTCGATGCTCCAGAATCTAACATGCAATTTCTCAATGTCAAACCATTTACTAGAAATGAAACATAGAAAGGAGTAGGAGAACTCATAATAGACCTACTAAAACCAAGGACGACTTGAGGATCATCATCTGTGTGGTTTATTACATCCTTGGTTCCAATAAATCTATTAATTGTTTCTTTGTGTGTGGGCATGCAAATTAATTCTTTCAAAGGCATGGGAATTTTAATCTTCGCAAGCTCACTTTCTAAAGAAAAACCAGAAGACTCGGGTTGAACTGGAAGAGGTAGCAAAGGAGGATCATTCTTACTTACCTGAGCTATGGAAGTCTCACCTCTAGGAAATGATGGAGGAACCTGATCCTTACTGTTATTGCTGCTTTGTAAATTTTCGGAAGGATTTCGACTCCGTCCGAAGAGAAGTATTGTTCCACAGGCGCGAGGACATTGGCATCTCCCATACCTTATTGACTGTCATCATACACCTCTATGAGTCAGTTCTTGGGCGCCTCCGCACAGTTCACGGGATCTCATATTTCATCAAGAGTACCTATTGACCACCTATTTAACTAAGGGGTCAACTCCATATGCCATGAAGATATGCATCATCAGATGCAAATATGTTGAAGACAGTTTGGTTCTACTGGGCAATTTATGCCTCCAGCACAAAATTTTGTAAACGAAATTTTCGCACCCCTGCGTGGGTTAAGAATGTAATAGGTCTGCATGGATCATAGTTAGGTCAGGTACCTTGGGATGTTTTCATTGGGAGAGTTCTTTTCACCGAGGGTTTTTTATCCTCAGGTTATCAATTGGGCTTTTCAGCCTGGTTGATTTCCCTTGAGTTTTTCCCTCACACTTGCAATAATTCCTCCAAAGTGGTGAACGGCGTTCTAATGGTCTCATCCTTTGGTAGCTATTGTTTAGGAATGATGTAAATGACCATGTTAGACATTGTAGAAAGTTTCGCGGAATTTCGTCGAGTCTAGATAGGTTTTTTTTAATTAATTAAATTTAATTAATTAAATTTAATTAATTTTCCTAAGGTTGAGATTTTAATTATTTAATTAATTAAATGTTTTTGAGCAATTATTGTAAAAACTAGGCCTTTGGGTTTTTGATAGGGGTATTTGTGCTCAAATAAAATGGAAAGGCACCCCCTACACCCATGGACCAAGTTTCAGCTCAGTGGGACAAGTTTTTCCAGTCATTTGTCCACCCGGAGTCAAAGTCAGACAAAACAACAATTTTTATTGCTAAGTCAATTTTGTAATTTTTGTAAAAATGAGTTAATAGGTAAATGTAAAGATGGAAAAGGGAAAGAAAGCACATCCCTAACCTACCCAACCCACCTTAAAACCTTTACACACCCCCTCACTTGCCCATTCCCTCATTTCCTCACGCCCCCTAGGCGGATTTGCGTCCCCCTCACACCCAAACCTTAGAAACTCTTTTAAATTGATGTGTGGGCCCCTCCCATGAGAGGTGCACCCTTCCTAGCCTATCACCTCACCCATTCATGCCCCCCACACTGCACTCACTCACTCCACCTCATGAATCCATGCCCAAACCCTAAGTTGGTGCGCCCCTCTCCTTGAGATCTTCATTTTTGCTTGGGTTTTGACACATGGAGCTCATCCAAGTGCCTTCACTTTGCCTTTTGAGTTATAAATAAAGCCTCTCCTCACTCTTTCACTCACCATTCTTTGAGCTAGTGTTACTATACTGGAATTTCATCCCACTCTCTTGCTCTTGCCATCTTGTCATTTCACTCATATGCTCTTGAGAGTCTTGGAGCAACTTGTTGTTGCAACACTCTCACTTGGATTAATAAAACTTTGGAGGATTTTTGGATCACCAAGAGTATTCTAGTTGCATTCTTCACAAGAGGTGATATTGTGGTATTTGAGTTCACTTGGGTTGTGTTGAATAGATCTTGAATGAAGTAGTTTATTTGGGTAGATTAGCAAAGAGTAGTCTTGTTGATTTATTTGTGTTGAGTAGCTAGTTTCTTAGAAGTATTTCAAGTAGTTAACTTATCCATACACATTATATATTCTATGCTTCACCATTTGTCTTAAGTTTTGTAGGTTCATTTCAAGGGATTGTTGGTAAAGCCTCAAGAAGGAGTCTTCCCTCAACCTCTACATAAACTCCTAGTTTGTTTAGTCCTATATTTCTATTTCATTTCATTACATATTTCAGTTAGCTAACCATCTTAGATAGGTCAAATAATTTTACATTTCATTTGGAGATTTTTTGTGGAAAATTTCTGCGTAAAAAACAGAAATTTTTCTTGACTTTGTTGTGTTTTGCAACATTTCCAGCAAGCATTTGCTTGCTGGTTTTTGTAGGTTCTTACCAGAAACATGGGGATATGCTGCTCAAATCCACCCATACAACACCTCAAAGGCTTCCTCAATAGTTGGGTAACATTCTCTCTTCTATCTCCCTTCTATTCTAGCATTGTAGCAAGCCCCCGGGAAGTTCCCTTGAGGCTTGCATTCTCTTGTATATTTTCAGCTTTGTATCTTAGTTTCTTGCAAGTTTTAGTTGCCTACACCTTGGGAGAGTGATTGGCTAGGCCAACCCCCCAAAATCGTTGGGCTAGATTTTAGTTTTCCTTTAAGCAATTTTTTATTTTCTTGCCCCACTTGTCCACAAGACAAGGTTGTGTGGCTAGCATAATAATCTTTTAAGTTTTCCTTTCCAACCCTCTTTGGCACAACATTGGTAGGCTTGCCTCCACCTTGTTCCATTGTGAGTGGTTTGTTCATTTACATTTCAAGTTTTGTTTAAAGTTAACTTGCCTACACCTTGGGAGAGTAACCCCCAAAATCGTATGGCTAGGATGTTAATGATGTGTTGATGGTTAATATTGTCTAAATGGATTAAAATGCTTTAGAATAGTCATCATATGCTATAACATCCTAGTTTAAGCCCTTAAGGCATACTCATATCTTTTCATGCTTTGGTTTATTTCTTGCAAGTATCTCTATTGTTTAGCATGATGTCTCAAATGGAGTAGATTACACATGTCTTGAAGCTTTTCCCTTTCTTGGGCACACATATCTCTCATGTTTCCTTTACTTGCAAAATGTTTATGGATATGTAAATGGTGTAGGACCTAAATTTTAATTTCAGCAAGTCTTTTATCTACTTAACACATTTCATACATGCAATAGCACATGTGGTTAAGTGGTGATAGTTTCCTCGTTTTGCTATAATTGTTGACAAGCTATTCTTGTCTTTTACTTGCTCATTTCCTTTCAAATTCATATTCACACATGGTCAAGTAAATGATGATGAAGTAGATGTTTCGATTTCAGCTTTCTCACATGTTTTAGATGTGTACATGCTCTCTTTTCATAATCTACAACACACTTCATAATAGTCACTTACAGTTTCGGTTTTGAGCATAAATCATTGTTTTTGGACACTTAAAAGTCATCTAAAACACTCAAAACACACCTTAAGACTTACCCATAAGTCATAATAACATTTTAGACCAACTAGGACAACCTAATTCCACCATCTTCACCATCTAAAACGGGTTTGAGGAAAACAACGGAGGGTAGTGGCAGGGGACTGTCTCGTGGCGCACCAGGTGTGTGTCCTCTCCGGGAAGTACTCTTACTGCAGGGCTAACCGTGAAAGATAGAGTGGGCCTCGTTACCTTACTATCTTAAGCATCCAATAGCCATTTGGCAATAGGAGGAGGAGGTTTAAGGTTCAAACACTTAGTTAGGGGGAGGGCAAATAAAATTTATCTAATCTTTAAACAACTCCTAACCACTTAGTCTCCTAGACAATCTTTACTTTGGCATATCTTTTGATGGTTGTTTAGAAGTCTATCTTGCAAGTACATTTACTTTCATCAATCTTTTATGCAATCTTATGGTTTGAATATCTAAGTGTCATATTTCTTGAGCATTGAGTTTCCAAGTATTTACATCTCTTATTTTATGCTCTTCTGGTGTGATTCAAGAAGAAGTTGAGCATCCCATTGGGGAGGCATCATCTTGTTGAATCTTGAGTGCTTTAGTGGTTGCCATTGAAGAGCAGTCCAATAGAGTAAGTGCTATTGAGGCATGCTTGGCCTTATGTGATTGATCTTAACTTTGAATATCTTTTAAATCTAACATTTTGGCACCTTGTAATCTTGTTCATTCGTATCTTGTGTATATCTTGTATCCTAGTAGCATTTCTTATTCTTTGTTGTAAGTACTTGTATCTTTGTTGTGGGGTAGTTGTAACTTTGTAATCATTGTAATCCTTTGTAACTAAACACCCTCAAACTTAGTTGACCCCTTGCCCAACATTTAGGCACTAGTCTTAGTTGACTTAGGGAAGGGTTTGCTTGTCATAATTAATCTTGCACTTTGCATTTGCTGCCTTAGCATCATAGGTTAGTTTTTCCCTTAACCTTTAAAAAATTAAAACCAACTCCTAGAACTTCAAAGTTAAATCACATCTAGTAACTAGGGTCTACCCCCCTTGGCTTCCCTAGGAGTAAGCCTAGAAGGAAGAGGTTCCAGTCAAGGTGACAGTGTGGAGTGTGATTCTAGGCATTGTGCCTCCAAGGACACACTAAGTGAGTTGGACTTTGCTCACGTTTGCAAGTGTGTATTAGGACGGCAATAGTACCATCGAAGTTAAACAGGGTTGTCCCCTATCCCCCACATTGTTTGGGATTTATATTGATGAGCTAGAGGCCTTTCTCCACTAGCATATTCAGGACGGTGAAGGGTCTCCTCCACCAGGTTCTGATATCCATCTTGTTTTTCGCCAATGATGTGGTCCTCCTAACCTCATCTCCAGCAAGATTACAGAGACAGTTGGATGCCCTAGCTCTCTTCTGCGACCTTCGACAGTTGACAGTCAACTTGGGTAAAACCAAGGTCATAATCTTCAACAAGTCGAAGAAGTTCGTAGACATTCATCTCTTCTTCAGAGGGGAGGAGATCGAGATCACCAACGCCTATACGTACTTGGGAGTACAGTTTTCAGGACCCCTTTTCAGTTTGTGACCGTCCCTCCAGCCTCGGATTGTCAAGGGTTATGGGTCTTTAGCCCTTCTCGAGAGACGGTGTTTTCTCCACCATTTTCAAGACATCTCATCCAAGATGTCTCTCATGGACTCCCTTATCCGATCCATTGTTCTCTATGGATCAGAGATATGGGAGCCTTCCTTAATAGGAGTCTGATTGGGCCTCCGTTGAGAGTCCAAACCCTTCTCCTCCGATGCATCATTAGATGCAAGCAAACAGTTCCTCATCACATCATCCAAGCAAAGTTTGGAGCTCGACCCTTCCAACTTGAGACAGTGTTCAGATTGGTCTCTTTTCTACATCGCATCCGGAGCTTAGCCAACTCAGCGAAGGGGCGAGACCATTACCCGTACTTGGCTTACTACTCTTCTGAGACCATTGCCCTCTCTATCCCATTGGGTCGAGCTCGAGGTTGGTTTGCAGGGGTTTCAAATCTTTTAGGGTCTGTGGGCATTCAGAATGATCGCCTCCCTCTGTTTTGATATTCCTTGGATGCACCTAGCCATCTCTTATCAATCAGACAAGTGTTGAACAAGATCATCAAAGATGACATTTATAGGAAGTTTATCCAGATCACTTGGATTAACCCCCCTGGTGGGTTACGCCCAAAGATGGCCTTTTATGCTGAGCATTTCTTGGAGCTCAAGGATGGGTTCATCGTTTGACCATAGTATACATTCTAACACTGGGTACATGATCTTTGCATTCCTCTAGGCCAATTCAGAGTGGGATCTCATAGACTTCAAGTAGAGACAGACCACTAGATCGACTGACTAGATAGGATCTGTCAGCTATGCCAGCTACAGGAGGTCGATACTGGGGAGCACTTCATCTTCTGGTACCCCATTTACTATGAGATTAGGGGGCGGATTCAGATTGATCACCTCCCTCTGTTTCGATATTCCTTGGATGCACATGGCCATCTCTTACCGACCAAACAAGTGTTGAATAAGATCATCAGAGATGACATTTATAGGCAGTTTATCCAAATCTCTTGGGTTAACCCCCTTGGTGGGTTATGCCCAAAGATGGCATTTTATGTTGAGCATTTCTTGGAGCTTAAGGATGGGTTCATCGTTTGACCGCAGTATACATTCTGACACTAGGTACGTTCTCTTTGCATTCCTCTAGACCAGTTCAAAGTGGGATCTCATAGGCTTCGGGTAGAGACAAACCACCAGATCGACCGACCAGACAGGATCTCAGGAGGTCAAGACCGAGGAGCAGACTTATGGTAGTTTTAACACAATATTTGTAGCAGCCTTATATCAGCAAGGAACAGCAGAAGACTTCAGCAAGAATAAAGTGTTTGTATCAACAATATACTTCAACAACTAGCTGCCATATACGAGCAGAAGATTCCAGTAGATATCAGTCATATACCAGCAAAATACTTCAGCAAATAGATGCCTTGCCTCAGCAGAAGACTCCAAAAAAACAAAGGTATCCAGATGTTAAGTGAATGCCCTTTTTATAGGTTGGTTTGGCTGCCCTAAGCAGCCCCCTATGAATGTATGACAGTTGTATCCCTCCTTTGGTTTCCAAGAGTCACCTCCTAATGTTCCCAGGAGCCACCTCCTAAAGCTCCCAAGAGCCACCTCCTAATGCTCCCAAAGGTCACTTCCTTTGTCTCTTCTAGAGGCTGCCCTAAACTGTTGTCTTAGAATTGTATGACAATTGGATAACAATTGTCATACCACCACCCTATGCAGCCCCCCTAAGCTGGCCACTCCAACCGCCCTAAGCAGCCTTCTTAGAGATGCTATGAGGTTGACACATAGCATATGGTTGTCTTGGCATAAGGTTGACACTTGTCATGTGATTGATGCCTGACATAAAGTTAACACTATATCCAAACTTTATTTACATGGTTAGTTACAATTGGGAAAATAGCTTCCAAAGCTATATAATTCAACAATAATAATGTAGCCAAGTCTCCAATATATAGGCTCTAGGGGCACTGTTATCGCACGGTTTGTAGGAAGGGTTTAGGCAGCTTGAGTCAATGCTTGGAACCGGCGTAACAGGAGCTTCCCCACCCACTGTCACCTCGATGGGGGGCTCTTTCTATTTAGGAGGGCTAGTCCAAGGGAGACGT
>ML780334.1:337942-348060 GCA_009831015.1 Picea engelmannii
TCTATCTCCCTCAGATTGGAATATGGGGCTAGACTTCATGTTGATGAAGTATTATATGTTCCAGGGCTCAAGAAGAATCTACTATCAGTTGCAACCCTTGAGGACAAGGGATATTGGGTGATCTTCAAGGACAGGAAGGCACTGTTATGGGCTAAAGGTAGCCACTTAAGTACAGTAGAACCCATTGGGACTCGCAGAGGAGGATTGTACGTCGTGACAGGACAATCAGTTCTGGCATTGGCTCATGATGCGACTAGCTCCAGCGATTTTTGGCACAGAAGACTTGGGCATCTTCATTACAAAGCACTTCCAGATCTACAGAACATGGTATGTGGCATGCCCTCTATTTCTCTTAGTAAAAATGAAATTTGTAAGGGATGCATGCTAGGTAAAAATATAAAGAAAGCATTTCCTAGTAGTGACAGTTGAGCTCAGGGCATCTTAGATCTGGTTCATTTTGATGTATGTGGTCCCATGTCATCTCCCTCACTCAGTGGTTGTTTGTATTATGTCATTTTTATTGATGCTTACTCAAGAAAATGTTGGATATATTTCCTTAAAGCTAAATGTGATACATTTGATAAATTCAAAGAGTATAAATCCTTTATTGAAAAGTAGACAGGGAAACACATCAGAACCCTTAGAACAGACAATGGAGGAGAGTTTGAATCTCTCCAGTTTGAGGATTTCTGCAAGTCAGCAGGAATCAAGAGACAGTTGACCGTGCCATATAACCCTCAGCAAAATGGAGTTGTTGAGAGGAAAAACAGGACAATTTGTGAGGCGGCGAAAGCAATATTGTTTGACCAGGATCTGCCAAATTCTTTATGGGTAGAAGCTACCTCCTCTGTCATGTATATTCAGAACAGGTGTCCACATGCTATCTTGAAGGACAAGACTCCTGAAGAGGTCTTCTCAAGGATCAACCCTGAAGTAGGGCATCTAAGGATATTTGGGTGTCTTGTGTATATTCATGTCCTTAAGAAAAAGAGGACAAAGATGGAACCCTCAGGCAAGAAAGGGGTTTTTGTGGGGTACAGTGAGAACTCCAAGGCTTACAAGATTTATGTACCAGGTCAGAGGCAGATAGAGGTAAGCAGAGATGTGACTTTCCATGAGGAAGTTGCATTCAAGAAATCCAGAGAGCTTCAGCAAGAATCAGAAGCAGTTCAGCCAGCTTCACCCTCTTCTGAAAATGAAGAGTCAGATGATCAGAGGGAGGAACCTCATGAAGGGCCAAGTAATGAGCCCCTAGAACCTGCTGAAGACTTAGAAAGAACTCTTGAAGAACCTCCAGCCAAAAGGAAGCCAGGGTAGCTTAAAGAAACAGTGCAGGAAGCAGAAAGGATAGTTGCTCCCAAAGGAACTTTCAGGGAAAGTAAGAGGCCTCATAGGTTTGGAGGCTATGTTGCACAGATGAGCAACATTAGTAATGTCGAACCTTCTTCATTTGAAGAAGCAGATAAATTACAAGTATGGAAGGATGCCATGCTTGAGGAATACAGGCTTATTATAAAGAGGTAAGAGGTAACCAACTTGTTATACTAATCCTATATGTTGATGATCTCTTTCTAACAGGAGATAAAGAGCTAATAGCCTGGTGTAAGAGGGAGCTAACCTCAAAATTCGAGATGAAAGACTTAGGCTTGATGCATTACTTCCTAGGATTGGAAGTGTGGCAAAGACAGGGCAAGATATTTCTGGCACAAGGAAAATACACAATGGATGTACTAAAGAGTTTGGTATGATGGATTGCAAATCCATGTCGACTCTGATGGTTACCAACCTGAGGAAGTTGCATGATTCTGATACAGGTTCAGATTTGGTGGATCCCACCATGTATAGGCAGCTGATTGGATCATTGATGTACATGATCCACACCAGGCCAAATATATGCTATGCAATGATTGCAATGAGTCAGTTCATGATTGAACCGAGACAGAGACACTGGGTGGCAACAAAGCACATCTTGAGATATCTCAGAGGGACCATTACTTATGGTCTGAGATATACATCTAGTGGTGGTTTATTTCTGCATGGGTACGCAAATGTTGACTGGGTAGGAAGCCCAGTGGATCGGAAGAGTACTTCCGGATACTGCTTCAGTTTAGGATCCGTTGTGATCTCTTGGTCAAGCCAGAAACAAGGATCCATTGCACAGAGTACATCAGAGGTTGAGTACATTGCAACAAGTGATGCTGGCAAGGAAGCAGTATGCTCAGAAAAATGGTTTCTCGGTTGTTTGGTGACAAGCTCGAGACGACGGTGGTTCACTGTGATAATCAAAGTTGCATAAAATTGACAGAGAACCCGGTATTTCACGACAAGTCAAAACATATTGACATGAGGTACCACTACATCTAAGACTTGGTCCAGAGAAAAACTGTAAAGTTACAGTACATAGCCACGAGCTAGCGGGTAGTTGATATCCTGACCAAGCCTCTGACCTCGAGACAATTTGTGCAACTGAGAGGCAAGCTTGGTGTGGCTGAGAATGACTCCCTCGCTGAGAGGGAGTGTTAAATTTGGTAGCATCGACAGTCATTCTCCAATGAGAGGCCATATGGACCACCCTGAGACTACCCAGGGAGATTTGGAGAATCAACCAGTCTTGTGAGGTATTGACAAAAGCCAAGGGGAACGTACAACCTCTGTGAGTCAAACCAAAAGTTAGGACGAACGAGATGCTATGTAAGTCTAATGCAAAAGTCAGGGAGAACGTACAACCTCTGTGAGCATAGGCAGTCTAGTGCAAAAGTCAGGGGGAACATACAACCTCTATGAGCATAGACAAACTAGTGCAAAAGTCAGGGGAAACGTACAACCTCTGTGAGCC
The DNA here is from genome assembly GCA_009831015.1 of Picea engelmannii. Classification (NCBI taxonomy): domain Eukaryota; kingdom Viridiplantae; phylum Streptophyta; class Pinopsida; order Pinales; family Pinaceae; genus Picea; species Picea engelmannii. The sequence continues at coordinate 340,779 of ML780334.1, forward strand.
TAGTCAAGCCTTGTGAGCCATGAGCAAAAGTCAAGGCATCTAGCAAAAGTTAGGTTGAATATAAAATTCCTATGAGCTAGAAACAAACGATATTCCTAATATTGCAAATGATATAAATGCATTGATCTAGTGCATTGGCACGTGTAACATTATCCACCATGAAGAGAAATTCAAATTGCCTTGTAAAGAGTCGAGTTGTAGAAGTCAAAGTTGCATGTCTAAGTAAAAAACATTGTTGTCAAGTTGTCGCATGTTGCATGCATGTCTGATTGCATGTTGCATGCATGACATGTGCATGCTAAGTTAGTACGCATGCATGCCAAGTTAGGGTGAGTTGTAACTGAAGTCTCAAGTCTAGTTCTAAGTTTGAACGAAAGTGTGAAGCTGAGTTATGTTAAAGCATGCAAACAAGTTCCTAATTCAAGCCATCCACTTCTCCTCTTCACTCCTTTATAAGCAGAGGTCGACCCCTCTCTTCTACACAGTTGTTATGCAGCGCGAGAGTGAATGAAGAGAGTCGGTCTGTAGGTGATTGAGAGTTTGCAGCAAGCATACAAGTCTGCAGCAAGCATATGAGTCTGTTGTATACACAGTGAGGAAGGACAGCGAATAAGTACTGCTTATATCAGCAGCAAGGACAGCAAATAAGTGTTGTTTACATTAGTAACAAGGACAGCGAATAAGTGTTGTTCATATCAGCAAGAAGGACAACGAATAAGTGCTGTTTACATCAGCAGCAAGGACAGCGAATAAGTATTGTTTTATATCAGCAACAAAGACAGTGAATAGCATTGTTCATAACAGCAGTAAAGGACAGCAAGTATTTTGTTGTTTCTTGGTCATACAGTCAGGTTTTATTTCATGGTGGATTGTTGTACTTGATCTTACATATTATTAATGCAATAAAGGAATATTGTTTGCTGGGGTTTTTCTCCCTGTACATGGTTTCCCCAGGGTATATGTGTTGTTGATGTGCATGCTTACGTATCTACATAATTAGTGTTATTGAGTTATGATTATATATTGTTGAAATGTATTAAGCTGGAATCAAAGTGTTGAAAAATTCAAAGAAATAATCTGCTTAAGAAATCAAGCTCAAAATTTAACAGTACTTCCAAGAGGTGGTCTAGAGTAAATGAGATTTCTTTGAAAAGTACAATTGCAACGTAGAGATGAAGCAAACGATGCTATTGCAGATTTTTTATGGCCAATTGGATTGCATTTAATGCCACTCATTCTCCTTGCTACAAAGAAATGAAGAGGAAAATCATTGTCATTGGATCCTAACCCAATCATTGTCATTGGATCTCGTATGATGGAGACAGGGTTTAGATTCTAGAAGGGAGCAGTGAAGCTCCAGTGTATTCCCATGGATCAACAAGTAGTTTATATTCTGACCAAGCCTTTGGCAAAAGGGAAGTTTGGGGCATTTAGAGACAAGCTTGGATTGGTGTAGGATTCCTTCCTCGCTAAGAGGGAGTGTTGAGAATTATAGCTCGAACAGGGAATAGTTCGAGATATTTTCGAAAAGTAATTCTATTTTTGAAAAAGTAATTCTATTTTGTAATTCTTTTTTCACTTTAGTTAAAAATGTTAAAGTCTTATTTTTAGCAGTTGAGTCTAATAAGTATATTTCATGCATGCATGACTTACAGTAGCAGTAATCTCAAAAATAGATTAGGGTCTTGGTCTTGGCTAAAACTATAAAGTCAAGTCGAGATAGAGTTAAGACACACAAACACTTGAGTTGTTGAGCAGGTTGAACGACAAAGAGGGAGAGAGAGGAGGCAGCCAGGAAAGAGGCATTTCCAGGCAGCAGGCAGTCCTGTACAACAGTCCTGCACAGTTCCATATATTAGTACAGAAGTCTGTACAATCATATGCACAGTACCATATGGATCTGTACGGTCATAAGGAATCCATACCACATGGTTGTGTGGCAGCCGTACAGTCTGTACCGCAGTCCATACAACAAAGAATTGTTGTTTCTGGTTTTTTCTAGCAGCTGTACCTTTTAGTCAGGCTATAAAAGCTCAAGTTTAAGACGTTTTTTGGTATCCATGCAGTGTTGTTTTGGGGCAGTTTGTGGAGGTTTCCTTGTAAGTTTTTCGAAGGAATAAAAAGCAGATTTGAAGGAGTAATTACAGGTGTATGTGTGAAATTAATTTTTATGCTTCTGCTATTTGATTTCCAACTATTGTGTGATCAATGCAATGTTCTGAAATTTTATTTCTGCAATAATTAAATTCAACAATCTACTTGTTTCATTGAGATCATAAAGACTTTAGTCACCTAGGACTTGGGATTTTTCACACAGACATAAAAACAGAAAAGCACAAGTCAAAGAAAGCTCTTTTCATCTACTCAGAGTTTCCTCCATTCAACCACGGATGTTACGGAAACTAGCTCTAGCAAACCCTGATACACTTATATTATTTGTATTCAGGAGTTTCTATTTACTCTCCTTGTACATTTTTCTTTAAGTTGTGCTCTACATTCTTGGGGTTCGGACTTCAGAATTTTTAGTTTAGATCAGTGCTTTACATTCTACATCTTGCTTTATATAGGAGCTGTTTTTGTGCTCCCACATTGTACTCAGTAGTCCCATTGACCTACTTTTGTGGTCATTTGTTGGACAATTGATAAAATTCTCTCATCTAATCTTATCTTCATTTTCTGCCTAAAAGATTAAATAACCAGGGATGCAGTATTTGTACTTAACATTATAGTCTAATTTTAACACTTGAGCATTAGAATGTACCTGTCCATCTGCGGCACAGCTTACAATAGAACGATCATCTGTGAAAGGCATAATTCTGGCCTGAAAAACATTGTTTGTATGACCAGAATTAAAAGATAGCTTCTTAATATTAGCGGCCCAATCCCAAACTATAATTTCCTTGTCATCAGAACCTGACACGAGCAGGTCACCGGTCGGATTGAAATGAACAGTATTTACACATCCCTTGTGTTTTCCGAGTTTGACAGAGAGCTCAAGCCGCTGAATAAGATCCTGCAGAAAACACAATAATCAAAAGAGAAAAAAAAAGTTGTCATTAAGTACCTGAACTTGAAATCCGTATAATATTCAAAAAGCAATGGTGTGCATAATATAAGAACTCTTCTGTAGCATCATGTGTCATTCATCAATTGACAAGAAGAAGAAAAAAACTCCAGGAATTCCCAACAGTATTCCAAAAATAAGTTTCATGCAAAGAGTTATATGATATATAATTCCCAACTATGCTTAAATGCTCCTTGGCAGAAGTATATTTTTACAGCTTTATGGCATATTGTTTTGGATCGACCTTTCGGTCTGAAAACTGAGAAGGTGATTTATAAGATTGCAAACTGAGAAGGTGATTTTATTCCTATAGTTTTGTAAGCCTACAGAAACAGCTAAATTGAAAGTCTATACATACAAATATCTTTTATGTAATTGTTTTAATTGTTTTTATGTTCAAACTTCAAACATCTTGAGTCTTGACTTTTTTAACAAATTATGAAAGTGGTGTCATTTATTTCAATCTAGGGCCACCTCATGGATGGGACTGATATTTTGGGCTGTCCTAATCTTCATTTTCATCTCATTTTAACCCAGCTATGTAGAACAATTAGGAGTTGAGTAGGAGGCCCTGCATACCATGGCTTTCAGGAGCACACTTCTAAAGCAAGCCTCCTCTTGTTGTAATGATATATTTTAGCCAGCTGCTCTCTCTCCTCTGTTCTCTTGTATTGTTTGCTTTATGACTATAATTGAATATAAGATACATCCAGCACTCCCTCATTGAGATTGTTCAGGTTCTTAGGCATTGATATTTCAGATCTAAAGAAACAGATTTGGCAATATCGTTTTCAAATTAAAATGGCTTGCAATTTAAAGTGGCTACAATATGTAATTTTCAATTGCTTTCAAGGCTGATAAAATTCTTGTCAGAGAGTTTTTGAAAAATGGAGATTGTCCCTAGCTAAAATATGTAACTTTTCATATATCAATTACTTTCAAGGCTGATTCAAGTCTTGTCAGTCAGAAGTTTTTGAAACATGGAATTAGTCCCCTTGCCCATGTTATTGCTAATATTTAATGATGTCATATGTTAAGCTTTTGTCCATCTTGGACTTTCCACATCATTTGTACAATTTACAATCAGGTGATGCAAAAGACCTAGGAAATTATAGATTGATAGAACCATCATGATAGAGTCCCAATGTTTTAAAAACCAAAACTGGACATGGAACCGGTTGAGGGTCTGACCAGGCTGGGACCAGAAACCAGTCCAAACCAGCCGATGAGAAACCAGTTTACCAAAAAAAGTCATAACATTAAAGTATGAAAGATTTTATAAAAAAAATACATATTCATGTATGTCAAAGTAATCCAAACCATTAGACACCAAATATGCAAGGTTTTTGGAGGGTAGGGTTTTTTGGTTGTTTTTTTGTTTTTCTTTCCATTTTTTGCCACAGGTGAGCCAAGGTCAGTTCAGAACATACCCGATTGAACCAGCCAGACTGACTGGTTTTGTACCACCAGAAACCAGTCCAAACCAGCCAATGAGAAACCAGTTTACTAAAAAATACATAAAGTTAAAGTATGAAAGATTTTATAAAAAAATACATATTCATGTACATCAAAATAATCCAAACCATTAGACACCAAATATGCAAGGTTTTTTTATATAAGATTGTTTTAGGTTTTTGGAGGGTAGGATTTTTTCGCTGTTTTTTTGTTTTTTTCTGTTTTTTGCCACAGGTGGGCTAAGGTCAGTTCAGAACATACTCAATTGAACCAGCCAGTCTGACTGGTTTTGTAACAAACCGGCCAGTTTGGTACAGAACCGGTCACCGAACCAGTTCAAGGGCTGGTCCATCTGAAATTATGGTCCAACCAGCCAGTTCAGTTCTAGTGCAGCCAGTTTTTAAAACGCTGTGAGAGACCACGCCCTGTTAAATCTTTGTGTCACTTCACTTTAAATGGCAAATATATCTTTTGATGGGAGTTACCTGTTGAGATTTGGGTACCTTGGAAAGTGGTCCCCATGTGCTTATGAGTCTCCAAGCACAAAGGGGGAAGACTATTACCCTTGTACTTTACTTTATGATTATAATTTCACTTTGACTTAGGAGATTTAAGTCAAAAGTGAAATATGTCACTTAATCATTAAAGTGACAATTAATTCACAATGTGGGTAAATTAATAGACATAAAGCAACTAAGGATAGTGGGTTTCCTTAGTGAGATTTTTGGATGAGATCTCACCCATTGATTAGACTTGGCTAAGATTGGATCTAGGCCATTGATCTATTAGGGCTTGGTCAAAGGAGGCTAAAGTGAGGGTATAGTGCATTTTGAGATTCATTCTTCACTTGTGAGTTTTGGAGAAGAGGATGGGTGCATTTCTCAAGGAGAGGAGGGTGCACTTGATGAGGATTTGAGTAGAAACCCTTGTTGGCTTGAGAAGGAAGCATTGTTTGGGTTGAGCTTGCATGGAGAGGTTATCCATGGAGGTTTAGCCATCATTCCTTAGAGGGCGCATGCTACATGGAGGAGGGGTGCATTTACTAGAGGAGGCACGCATATTCCTTGTTATGCTCACTTGGAGAGGAAGAGAGGGAGCATTGAGATGAGATCAGAAGCATTGGGAGAGGCTAACTAGGGCGCATGCTTCCATGGAGGAAGGCATCTAGCTTGGAGCCTCAGTCATTTAGTGGGGAGCTTTCAATTCTGAGGAGGGCGCACTTGAGGAGGAGGGCGCATCATCAGTGAGGAGCACTTTCACCTGTCAGATTGCAGTGAGGTTTGTTTCAAAGGGAGGCTACTCATCAATGCTTGATTACAGTGGAGGGGTTTCCAGATCAGAGCTTCCAGTTGGCATCTGCGGCGTTTTTGGTGGATTTGGCAACATTTATGAGGGGAGCACCATGCTAGGGCGCTCTTGCTTGATTTGGACTTGTAATTCAGCTTTAGACAAGCTGCTATTGTAACAGGTTCATCTATATTTTGTACTTGTTGTATTCCACCATCTATTTCCCCATTATATAGACATATATCCCAAACTGGTTTTCCCCAAGGGGGTTTTATCTAGGGTCATGTTGACCAAAAATACCTGTGTCAAATTTATGCATTCTTAAAAGTGTAGATCAGCATTTTAAAGTTCAAAGATCTAGAGGGAGTGTTATGTGTTTTAAGTTATATTGCATGTGCTAACATTGAGTAAAGAAAACACTTGCAAGGGCACCTTAAAAGAGCACTTAATCATCAAAACATTGAGCAGAAAGTTGAGTGACTGTTTGCTGTCCTAAAACAGCAAGAGAAGACAGCCATACAGTTGAAACTTAGAGCCATACTAAGGTCAAAGACAGACCTTAGGTGGCAGCCTCATAGGACCTCAGAAAATCTACATGGTATCAAAGCCAAAAGTGGCTTAGACTTGCTGATTTTGGAGCACTTTTGTGGGCAGTTTTGTGAGTTTTTATATCAGATTTGTTGGCTGTTTTGGACAGCAAGTTTTCAGTCCAAAACAGTGGGTAAACTTCAGATCTGAAGGTACCTCACATTCAGTGCCAGTTGGACAGCTCAGGGCAGATTTTGGACAGCTAGTTGACAGTGTTTGTGGACAGTTGTGGGCGAATTTGTTGGTGTTAAATTTATAGCAGCTGCAAGAGCCATTCTCCGGGAGGATGGCAAAGACCCTAGCTAAGGTCTAGGGCCCCCAGTGCATTCCTAGGGTATTTGGTCTGAGACCAAACAGTCAGTGCCATGGCAAAAGACCCTTCTTAGGGCCCCCAGTATATGGTTGGGGTTCTTAGTCTGAGACTAAGCAGTTAAAGCCCCTAGATATGTCTAGGGCCCCTGGAAATGTCCAGGGTACCCATGCCTGAGGCATGGGTTGATCCATGGTCTTGTACCATGGTGGAAAAGACCCTTGTGAGGGCCCCCAGTATACGACTAGGGTTCTTGGTGAAGAACCAAGCAGTAAAGACCCCTGAGAGGGTCCCCAGTATACGACTGGGGTTCTTGGACTAGGACCAAGCAGTTAAAGTCCCTAGATAAGCCTAGGGCCCCTGGAAATGTCCAGGGTACCCATGCATATGGCATGGGTTGATCCTTGGTCTCTGACCTTGGTGGATAAGACCCCAAAAAAGTTCTGGGGCTACTTGATCCTCTATCAAGTATTTTGATGGTACATGACCTTCCTTGTAGAAGGACATAACCACATGAGGGATAAGTCCCATATGCAGTGATGATAAAGTAATAGGTTCACCATGTTGAATGAAGGAAT
>ML780334.1:357393-389975 GCA_009831015.1 Picea engelmannii
AGTATCATAGTGGATTCTATAAAAGACCACTTGATACCCTACATCTCCCATCTTAATTCGTCTAAGAAGATGTACGATGCCCTAACAAACCTCTTCTCAGTCAGAAACATTGGACAAGTAATGAGTTTGAAGAATGAGCTCCGCGACATGAAGATGAATGATGATGACAACATAACATCATACTTTGTGAGAATCTCTCAGTTAAGAGATCAACTACAAGCTATTGAAGAAACCATTTCAGAGAAGGAACTGGTAAATATAGTACTCAACGATCTTCCCAAGACATGGGATGCAATTGCCGCAAGCATGAACACAAGGAAGGAGTATCCTACATTTGACGAACTTTGGACTTGTTGTGCACAAGAAGAATCAAGGATTAGTGCAAAAGAGAAACCTCAAAAGAAATACGATGATCAAGCCTTCACAGCAAGATTCAAGAACTTCAGGAACAAAAGGAAGTTTGGCTCAAGGAAGAAGTCAAATCAAAAGAAAGATATGTCAAAAATACAATGCTTTAACTGTCGAAAATATGGTCACTACAAGAATCATTGTCCTGAGTTAAAGAAAAGGAAGGAAACACACGAAGCATCAGTTGCCGAAGAAAGGGAACCCTCAAAGAAAGCCAAGCAGGACAAAACAGACTTCTTCTTCTAAGACAAGGTAACAATACTCTTCATAGTTCTTGTACATATCATGTTTCCTGTACATATCTTGCATATCTATTTCTTAGAAGATAATATGTTCAAAGAGAAACTATACCTATGGAAGAACAACAAGATAAGGACTACTATCACAATGACTACAAGTCAGGCAATACACATGAAAGGATGAAGTACAGATGCAAGACAAGCCGAAATCAGAATCAATCTTGAAGAAACCTAGAAGAAGTAAAGACAGAAAGAAGTCAGCAATCAAGAAGAAATTGGAGAAAGACTTATGACACTTTGCAGAAGGCAATAAGGATGCAGACGGAAGCGTGGACTCTGTTAGATGGAGGGAGTCGATTATATATTTCCAAAAGAAGAGCATGCATTCATACATGAAGCAAGGATTAGGAGGGAGCTAATCCTATGATCCATTGAAGATGATGAAGTATATATCCATGGTAACAGCCATGAAAAGCAGTATGTGTTCAGTTTGACTTTGGAAGAAGCCTTCTTCGAAAAGAAGCCTTATAGTATCCACGATTGTCCATCCACATCCATGATCCTATGACGAAAGAAAGAAGTTGGAATCTTCATGGCATGGAATCTATAGAAAACTCCATGGACCTAAGAGCTAAAGAAAAACATGAGGAAGAACATGAAGATTCCAAGAGAGAAGGAAAAGCCAGAACAACCAGTCATTGTATCGAGAATCACAAGACTACCAGCCTGGTCTAAACTCACTAAAAGAAATCAAGTAGAGGAACTGATGAATAACAGTGTATGGAAGATTTATGAATATAAGCATTGCGAGATCCAGAACTAGAGGTTCTCCCAGATGGAGGGAGAAGACTATGATGATTGCTTGTTCCAGTAAACCAGACATACCTCTACATGAGCCATTATACCGTCCGCAATATCCATGGGTTGGAGTTTACATCAGATGAATGCAAAGACTGTTCTACCAGAATAATTGAACAAGAGCATATGTAAAGCAACCTCAAGGTTTTGAGGTATACCAGAAAGAAACCCTTGTATGCAGACGGAAGAAGATTTTGTATGGATTCAAACAACTTGGTGCAAAGCCTCTCATGCACAGCAGAAGCATGGTGAAAACCTTCTATGATAAAAATCAGAATGGTTACTCAGAAGTCCAAGATGATGGATTGCAAATCCATGACAAACTCTCGCGATGACAGAAGAAGTGCCACATGGATATGTTCCAGTCTGAGCCTTACCATGATGTTATGAGCTAGCAGGAAACAAAAGCACTAAATTCAACTATGATATACTGTAATGATCAAAGTTATATGAAGCCTTCAGAGAAAACCAGTGTTCCAAAAAGACCGAAGTACATTGAGATCAAGCATTACATTCTCCTTAATGAAGTCCAGAAAAGAGAAATGGTTCTCCAATATATATCTCCACAGATGAGCAGATAAGCAGATATTTTGGTAAAGCCTTTGTCCAAGATGAAAGAGTTTGCGTACTCGAGAAACAGTTGGAGCTCGTGGAGACGACTTCCTTATTGAAAAGGGAAGAGATGACTCCCAGGTTGGGAGGGAACACTGATGTGTTATTGATTTATGGACAGACATTTTTCAGTTCGAAAAATGGTCTAGGATGAGCAGTTCCTTTCCAGTTCGGAAAGTGGTTTGAGATTTCTGATGGACAGGCATTTTCCAATTCGAAAAATGGTCCAGATCGAACGGTCATTTTCATAATGAAAATGGTTCGATGGATTGTTGATGTACCATAGACAGCGATTCCCCTTGTGGCCAGTGTGGGGGAATGGTCTAGGACAGTCTCTCTTCCTGACGGTCACTCTCAGTAGTGGTCAAGAAGACTAGTCTGCCTCGCCTGACAATCATTCTTTCGAAGCTCACTTTTGTGAGCAGTTTCGAAGAATGGTCCGTTTTGGAGGTTGGTGCAGGACAGTCATTTCCTTAGGAAATGGTCCGAACAATCATTCCCTAGGGTAGATTCATTCTCTTCGGGTTGCACTTTGTTTAGTGCCGTAGGAATGGCCCAGATAGGTGAATGTTCCAAGTTCAGCAATCAGGGACAGGCATTCCCTAGGGCAAATTCATTCTCTCCAGGTTGCACTTTGTTTAGTGCCGAAGGAATGGCCCAGATAGGTGAAAGGTCCGAGCTCAGAAATCGGGACAATTATTCTTCCTTGCTTGAGAAGAATAGTCCAGATAGTTCATCATTGATGTTTTACCTTCTGAGGGCAGATGCTCTTCCAAATCTCACAGATGTGAGTGGAAGAATGGCCCAGACAATTCAGTTTATATCATAACAATGTTTTCTGTGCAGGTTGACATCAGATGATATGATTATTGTGGAGACTGTATGTCTCTGGACAGTAGATGTATGCTACTGTGGTGGATGTGTTTCACTGATTGTGACTATATGTCATTAATCAAGTATATGTGTGCTACTTGGTGTGGTAGTGTACCACTGGATTGTAGTTATGTACTACTATGGATAGACACAGTTGTGTTCTCTTGAATGACATCGTTCTGATTGCCTTGAAAACTATGAGTAGTGTTGGAAATGATTATCAACTAGATGGATGATTAATGGACAGAGATTTCCCAGACAAAAAATGGTCCAGGACATTTATTCTTCTAGGACATATGTCTAGATTAGAAGAATGGTTCTTGTGTCACTCTATGGAGTGAGTGAATTATCCAGCATCATGTTTGATTACTCAGATGGAGTATGGTTTCGAGAGATGATGCAGTTGATGACACTGATAGTGATGATGGTGCTCATGATCTAATCATGAGATAATCTATACGACTATGTTGATGCTACCGAGTGAATGGTATGTTTGTGCTCAAGACCATTACCTGCAATACCTCCCTAGCTAGGAGGGAGTGTTGATATTATGTAGCTGTGGGAGGTAAGTACCTCCACGTGTAAACCTGACGAGAATAGAATATTCCGAGAAGCAAGAAGAAACCCTAATTAATTGGTTAATAACCCTAGAAAACAAGTTGACTCAAGAGAATGACTTGTATTAGGTTATTAGCCTCCAAGAGAAGAAGTCGGCTAAAGGAAATGTTATATACTAAAAAATTAGTACCAAGAATGAGAAGTCAGCCCAGGCAATCTGCCAAAATTAGTATAAATACAAGAGGCCAGTCTTCATTCTGGCCAGTATTCTCAAAACTGCAGAAGCAACACTTGTGCACATTGCAGTTGGCCAGTTTGTGCGCAAGTTTGGAGGAGAGTTGTTGTTGCAACTGCTACAACTAGCAGATTTTGATTTTGGCTTGGACTATCTCTTAGTTATGGTTTGGACTCTCTGATCAGCTCTTGTTACTCTTGCTTGGTGCGCTATCCTTGGAGAAAAGGTGTGCCACCTTTGTTTGGCTATCTAGCCTAGGGTTTGCTTCCGAAATGATTCTTTGTCAAGGTTAAGGTGCTCGGGGGTGGCTTCGGCCTATGGTTGGGTGACAATATTGCTATATTGTCTATGGTTAAATGAGCACATCCATTACTTTCTAACATACATTCCATCTTCCAAGAAAACAGTGGAACGCAGGGATGTAAAATTTGAAGAAGATAGAGCCTTCCGAAAATCTTATCAGGGTGAAGATGTTCTTGAAACAGAAGCTTCTCAACATGAGGAAGCATCCTCTCCTCAGACTACAGTTTTTCCTACTGATGGTCAGAATGAGGAACATGTGGAAGATAAGTCAGGATCCTTCAAGAAAAGAAAACCAAAGTGGGAAGAACAATTGTTGAAATAAGCCAGTGAACAATAAAAGCCCCGAGGACTTCAGTCAGAACAAGTAAACTTCCTCAGAGATACTTAGGATATGCAACACTTATGAGTGATATTATTGAGTCAAAACCTACGAGCTTTGAGGAAGCTATCAAGAAGCAGGTATGGAAGGATGCTATAGTAGAAGAATATACCTCAATAATGAAAAATGAAGTATGGGAAATTGTGCCAAGACCAAAAGAAGAGTCTGTGGTTAGCCCCAAGTGGATTTTCAAGATCAAGCATGCAGCAGATGCCAACATTGAAAAATAAAAGGCTAGATTTGTAGCTCGTGGGTTCTTTCAACAGGAAGGAGTGGACTATGACAAGACTTTTGCTCCTGTGGCTCGTTATACCTCCATTCAAGAAGTGATGTCTATTGCCACTCAAATGGGATGGAAGATTCATCAAATGGATGTCAAGACAGCATTTCTCAACGGGAAAATTGAGGAGGAAGTTTGTTTGTTTGGAACAACCACAGGGTTTTGAAGTTCATGATAGAGCAAGTCATGTCTATCGACTGAAAAAGGCTCTTTATGGACTCAAGCAGGCACCCAGAGCATGGTATTCCAGAATTGGCAGTTATCTCCAGAGCATTGGATTTGTCAAGAGTAATGCAGATCCAAATTTGTATCTACTTATGAGTAAAGGTGATATTCTCATCCTTGTTCTATGTGTTGATGATTTATTCCCGACAGGAGCAGAAACTCTAATTGCAAGTTGCAAGAAAGACTTGGCAGAAGAATTTGAGATGAAATATTTGGGGCTAATGCATTACTTTCTTGGCTTAGAAGTCTGGCAACGGAAAGGTGAAATTTTCCTTGGTCAAGGAAAATATACAGTTGAGATTCTCAAAAGATTTGGGATGGAGAACTGCAAACCTATGGCCACTCCCATGATTACAAATCTCAAGAAATTAAACACCTCTAAGTCAGAGAAGGTGAATCCCACCATCTACAGGGAGTTGATTGGTTGCTTGATGTATTTGGTCAACACTAGACTCGATATATATTTCTCTATCAACACTCTCAGTCAGCACATGGTGGACCCCAGGAGAGTGCATTGGATTGCAGCCAAACATATCTTGAGATACTTGAAAGGTACCATAGAGTATGGACTTCAGTATGTGTAGGGAGACCAAATTAGATTAGTGGGATATTTAGATTCAGATTGGGAAGGGAGTGCGGTTGACCGGAAGAGTACTTCTGGTTGTTGCTTTAGCTTGGGGTCAGGTATGATCTCTTGGTACAGCAGAAAGCAAAATTTTGTAGCCCTCAGTTCTGCAGAAGCCGAGTATATGGCAGCAAGTCAAGCAAGTTGTGAAGCCCTTTGGCTTTGTAAGATACTCATTGACTTGTTTATTTCATAATTGGATCCTATTGTAATATATTGTGATAATCAGAGTTGTATTAAGCTCTCAACGAATCCAGTATTTCATGACAGATCCAAGAACATTGAGATATGGTACCACTTCATCAGGGACAGAGTACAGAAAGGGGCAGTAAAGCTTCAATATGTCTCTACAAATGAACAGATTGCAGATATCCTTACTAAAGGATTTCCTAAAGGGAAATTTGAATACTTAAGGGAAAAATTGGGAGTCATAGAGGACACTTTCCTCACTAAGAGGGAGTGTTAGAATATTATAGTGAGGATAAGTTCTCTAAGTTGTGAGAACACAAAGGTAAATATAAGCTATCTCATCAAGAGAATAAGTCCTAGCCATTGATTAAGATCTAGATCTTGTGGCTGAGATTATTTCTCATTCTTTCACATGGATCAACATCAAGTATAAAAGGATGATTGAAGTTCCCAGCAGAAGTGTCGATACTCTGAGTGAGAGAGAGTGAGCGTACGGATCAGAGCAGTGATTCCGTACTACTTCAATAATGTTTCAAGAAGTTTGTACGGCCGAGGAGGAGCCATACTCATCTTACACCACAAAGGGTTGAAACCACACTCAAAGTCTCGTACTCAGGAGGTCGTGGTTGTACAATGGAAAAGTATTTCACTCAGTTCGAGGATAGAACGGGTAGAGACGGTACTTAGCCAACTGGTTCAAGGGGCGATACCATACAATCAAGGCTGCAGTAGACTTATGGGGTATGTAATATTTCAGATCTGAGCCGAGAGAGGGTCGATCTGCCTATTGTAAATATTTCACAACTATTTGTTGAAAGAAGAAACAAAAGAATTGTCTATTTCATTGGGGTATTTCGTTGTGTGGTTTCTTTTTTATTTGCTCATGGGTAAAATATGTGAACATGTTATCAGATATAAGTGTCATTGAGTTTTATGCACTTTATTGTTAACCAAGTGTTGTTCCATAGAATATATTTTCACAGAGTTAACCCAAGCAGGCGCTTTCTGCTAAACTTACTGAGTTTCAATCGGAATCGGAAAGTTTGACCAAATTCCTTGAGCTTAACTCAAACTTGGTGAGTCTAAACTCATTTCTTGGACAACAACAATAAATAGGAAAGGAGAAAAACATTTTCTGTTATTTATGTTTCCCCCTCATCTGACATGAGGAAAACTTGATCACATTTGGGCAACTAATACTCTTCCAGAGTCACTCTTCCAGTGGCACATTCAAATTCACATCTTATGTGAAGTATTCTCGCTTGGTCAGCCAAATCTCGAATTCCATGATTTCCTACAACCTTTGCAACATCATGTCTTGGGCTCACCATGGGCTTGCCAACCAATTTCATCTTTGATCATGTAGCAATACTACAGCTCGCCACATTCATGCCTTATATTGATGCACATACAGTCAGTGCTCTACACATCCATGACTTGGTAGTCTGGTTTGGTTACATCATTTCAATTATTTGACTGTTGTTTCATGTATGGTTTCCTACTTAGACATGGTGTAATAGCTTAAACCTAGTCATAACTGTGGTGAACACTGAGTGAAATCTAAAAACACTTTGTAACAATCACAAATTTTATTCCTTGCCTCGTCGTACCATGGTGGGACATAGATTCTCCAAATAAGTGTGTTATCCTTTAGGTCAAGTTGCACCACTAGGGAATCAGGTTAATGTAGCCTATCACAAATCCCAAACCATACTTAACACCTTTTTCGTCCTTCCCATTTTCATTCCACTCTATTCTTCATACTTCATGTTCATAATTGACTTGTTGTGAACCACTCAACAAGATCCAAGCAAAGCAAAAGAGGACCCCATGTATAGAAGCCTAAAGTCAAAGAAAGCCAAAAAAGATTAGAGAGACAAATATAAAAAGCCATGTACCCATAGTCCCATGCCTAAAAATGGCATATCTAAAGAAAGGGACCAAGAAAATAAAGAAAAAATTAAAGGGGAGAATAAATGCCCAATCAAGGCTAAACGCTCCCTCTCTAAGGCTCACATGTGGAGTGAATGAAGACATCTATCTTTTGAAAGCTAGCCAAAGAAGACCTCTACATCGACATCATAACTATACGGTCAATTCTTCAAGCCCCCTTTTCCTCTTTCGCAATCAACCACCACTAGCACCTACTTCCAACTTGGTAACTTAGGAAATACACCTTGATCTTAGGGGTTGACACTTGTGATAAGGCCTAAAGGTTGTCCCACCATGGTAATGCTTAGGAAAGTATAAAATAACCCAATGTTACTTTGTTTCTAGAAGATATCAATTATGCTAACCACTAATTGACTTATGAATAAGCTTGATTCATCACTATGAGTTGGAACCTTCAATTTGGAACTATGAAGGAGCTGTCCACATCATCAGCACATGAAGCATGCCTACTTGGCATTTTTCAGCAGTCTTGGTGATGGGGCACCACTCTTGGGACCCACTTCACACTTCGATGATTACATGGCAACTTGGCAGGGCGCACCCCTCTTTCTAGGCCACTCTTCCACATATGACAGCTTAGAGTGGGGCGCACCCCTTTATGGGACCCACTTTCCACTTTGATAGCTCAAGTTGTGGGGCCCTTTCTCCGCTACTTAAGGGCGCCCTTGCTCTCTCTCTCTTTCTTGACTTCATGAGTGGCCCTTATCCCTCTCATATATGGACAACCACCTTTTGAGTGGGGCACACCCTCATATGGGACCCACATTCCACTTCTTTGGAGTTGTTTTCTTGGATCAGCTCATGGTTTTTTCATGGTTTTTGTTTTTACCCATGGTATTGGGCCAGCCCCTTGTTTTTCCCTGTGGTTTTGAGAAAACCCATGGTTTTGGTTCTTAGCACAATTTCCCTTTTGAAAAACAGCTCCTCTCTTAGTTTGTTTGTTTTGTGGAGCTCATGTGAGTCCACACCTCCCTTCTTGCACTTGGTCCTTTGATATTTAGAAGAAACCCCCTCTTTGGTTGCATACATTAGACCACATAGCCCTAGGACAATTAACCCCTGGTCTACTTCATTTTTCAGCCACAAAATTTAAAATCTGTTTTCAAAATTTATTTCTAAGAATCTGATCAAGGTTTTTGCAGGCTGAATTCTTATATCAAGTTGTTGCATTTCAGACATCTTCATCTGGCTGTTAGCCCCCTTCTTTGCAAATCACTGTTCTCACCATGCATTTATATTTCTAAGTTGATTTGCATGCTTTCCCCTCATACTTTCTTTATTACTTCAGTCTAAACATTAGATTTCAGATCTGAGTGTCTAACAAATTTTTTGTTTGCGGATCTTAAAGATAAATTGGGCTCATTATACTTAGAACAGATTCAACCAATGCTCAGTTTCCTTCCTTTTTTTTTCCAGTAATCTAACTTCGTTTTGCAGCTTAATTTACCACATAGACTATTCTGAAAATTGTTGAATTTCTACACTTTAAACTTCTGAAATAAACCCAACTCCCTGGATAAGATCTGAACCAAACATACATAGAAACCATTTTTTGCTGATCCTGATTTCTTAAGGCTGAAAGGTTAAATCACCCCTAAGTTTTTGATAAGTAAATCTGCAATTACAGATCTGTTTTAGTTTGTTTTCATACAACAGATTTTACAGTCCTTAGGTTCACTTCATGCTCATTAAAAAATTAAATTTACATTTCAGCAAGTCACAAATTTGAGCACTTTCTTAATTTTCTGGTTTTGATGTTTGATTTATGGGCACTCTAACTTACTGCAATAATCATGGTTAAATGGTTCAAGCTCTTATTTTATGGTTAGCAATCTGATTTAAATTTTTGAAACAAACTTCATAACACAGATGATGAATGATCTCATTGTTTTTGCTAAAGTCATTTATGGGCATTTCTGATTTTGTTGATCATACTTGGAATAATGTCAATGCTTGATCTCATACTGATGAATTATTGTTTATGCCAAACACTTAAAAGGTTTATGAATTCATATAAGGCTTTGAGAACTGGTGTATGCTCGCCCATTGTGCTTAACAGCAATCTTTGGGAATAAAAACCATTCTCTAAGCCTGCAAGCTAGTAGAAAACTAAAGTATGCTCTCCCATTGTGCCTAGCAGTGATCTTTGGGATCAAAACAGTTCTCTACTAAGTTTGTTTAAACATTGTATATGGTACATTGAGATTTTCTATCCTCTTTGAGGCATTCACAATCACATAAGCATCAAGCAATTATTTTATGAACATGGTTAATTGGTATGAATGACATTATGGTTGCTCGCTTCACTTTACATGCTCCAATTAATGTATAAATCTGCAAGCACTTTCATTTGGGATAGCACTTATACTTGAGCAAATTTGTAACATTTTCTTTCAGAGCATCAACACTTTGCAAATTTACCAGCACTAATCCAACTCATTAAATCCAAAACTTCCACTACAACATCTAAAAAATCCACTAGTCTCAAGGCAATCCCTGGGGAAGTGCATCTAACACGTGTCAATCACGAGATCGCAGTTAGCGCAGGTGGGGAAGATATCCTCTCTCCACCTGTTCGGGTGTTTGTAGTATTACTTGGACCACTGCGCATTTGGGGATTTCAGAAGTGCAAGCCACCCTGAGTGGAATCCCTTCTCGGAATTTCAGGCTTAGTTACCCTGCCCTTGTGTGTGTCTCGACCTACAACTATTCTCCCTAGCCACTGATTGAGAAGTGGTAATTGTAGCAATATTAGGACACCACACATGTGACTACAAAAGGGGGAAATGCTTGAGGTAACTATGACAGACGAATAATCACTGCCTTAGCTCCCTTGGAGGGTTCCCGCCAACTATGAGGGTACTTGCACCTTGGGTGATTGTTGCATGTAGTTTACCGTCACTGTTCCTCAAACCTTCGCTAGCCAGTCCTAGGACCTAATCAACCAGACTCGTTCTCATAAGGGCCTTTCATTGCTTTAATTCTAAACAATAACTTGGATTTAATTATTTCATAGGGAAGCCTCCCTAGGCTAGGAACCTCTTAGTCTGAAAAGAGAAACATTAGACCACCTAGGTGACAGTAGTGGCTCATCTAAGTTGCATTTAGGCTTTCACAGTTGTGGTTAGGACTTTTCACTTAGTGAGAGTTTGAGTAGCAACAATTTCTTTCATTGTTTTCCAGTGATTTTCACTAAGTGTGAATTTTTTCAGCAGTCAAATGATTTGGAGTGCATTTGGAAACCAACATAAAGTTGCCTTTTAGAGACATTTAAAGCATTTGCAGTGCAGAAAATCAGTGGGGATTATACAGGCTGCATTTCCAGACTATAACTTCACTTTGGCAGCAGTTTTTAAATAGGAAGCACATTGAGAAATATATTTATTATTTAGTACCAAAGAAACCTTAGCATGCAATATTAGAGGAATTTTCAATGATCTTAACCTAATCTTTTGGTTCTTTTGTTTCTAAAACATCATAAACAACCAGGACATTTTTTATTTTCAGATTTCTGATAAAACAAGAAAAGTCAGATTTAATCTCCCTAAAACATTTCAGAATGGTGAAGGAAAGAGACTTTTGTCAGGCATATTGCAACGACCATGGTGGGGGAAAGGTCCAATCCAATTTTCACAATATTGCAAGGACCTATGAATGTCGAGTCAATTTATAAATGCCACAGCACAAGATAAAGCGAAGGAAAAAAAATTGAATGGTGACATTTTGGCCCTTTTTCATCTTCTACTGCTGAAAGTGCTAGTAACCCTCCTACGGCAAATACCTGCTCCTCCAACACCACATTCAAGTACCCTGCTGACACACACCCACTACAGCATAATAAAATTTCCGCTCTTCTTCACGAGATAGAATCCCCGAAATCCTACGGGGGCCTAGAGCAGGCTAGTTCCTCCCTTGTCCACCTCCATGTGATCGTAGGTTATGGCCACAGGCCAACCAAACTAGGCATCTGCAAACCCGAAATGCCAAAGTTCTGAAATCTTGAGACCGCAGCTCCACTCCAACAATACGTCGTGTTTCGTGACTTCGGGAGTTTCAACGCAAAGCACCCCGGTTCCTTGTCCTCGGAACTTCCGAAATCCCGAACCCTGGTATGCCGAAACCTGTCCCTGTTCCGTGACCCGGCACTACTCCTCCAAATGTTTTCGGGATTTCGCGTTTCGGGACTTCGCGAATCCTGTTGCTCCAATTCCTTGTCCTCTCGTACTCCCGGTATCTGAAGTACCGAAATACCAAATCCCGAAATTCCGGTCCTCCTTCTCCTGGGCGAGATCAACGGCTCAAAGTCTCCCCTGATCCAATGGCTCAGATTCCTTCGGGATTTTATGGGTCAAGAGTTCAGAACCCTTACCTCTTGTTTTCCCGGTAACCGAATTACCGAAACCTCCACCGCATGCACCTTTCGGGACTTCGGGATTTTTCGATTTCGCGAATCCGCCGTGACCAAACTCTTGGTCCCTCATCCTCCTGGTATCCGAAACCCCGATGGGTTCGGATTTCTGCCATGTGTCCTTTGAAATGGACGGTCCCAATGCTTTCGCTGTTTCGCGAACCAGGAGTTCGCGATGCAGCGACTCCATGATTTTAGTCCGTCAACCTTCCGGTATCCGAAACCCTGATGGGTTCGGATCTCTGCCACGTGTCCTCTGAAATGGACGGTCCTGATCTTTTCGAGACTTTGACAAGTCCTCACCTTTGTGTATGCGAGGCTTAAACCTCGTGCAGCTTCTCCTGGATCCGATGGCTATCGACTATCCACACGAGATCTAACGGTAGCTGTAGCTCCTCCCTGAGCTCACGCTTTCTTCCTTTTTCCTTGGAAGATTTCAAAGTCTCAAAGGTCTCAGCCTTCGATCTTCTACTGCAAGCCGGCTATTCGGTCTCGTCAGCACTTACGAAAAGTGTTGTCTCTCCTGATCTTTCTCAGCTATGAAGGAATTAAGAGCTTTGCGCTCTTTCTCCTGGGCTTGACTCTTAGAAGAGTCTTCCGCGCACCCCTGGCGCTCATTCATCAAGTCTAGGACTTGAGTGAGTCTCGGTCTCTACTTGCCTCGCAGGGAACCTGTGCATAACTACACTACCTCTCATGATCTTAACAGAATTCATCCTCCAAGGGACTCTGGACGACTAGGAAGGTTGGCATGTGTACATGAGACTATGCCTAAGGTCGACGAACTCACAGTTCGTGGCTCTAACTCAAGCCGCCATAGGACACAAGCATTTACGAGTACCAATCATGTCCTATCCATATAATCTCTTACTGGCCTAATCATACAACCAAGCAGTAAGGAAAGAGACACAGAGTATCCGTTCAGAAATCAAGCACAATTCTTGAAACATACACAGTATAACCAAATTCATGCCCAGTTACAGCTAAATTACACAGAGTAAGAAAATGCTTATCTATTACAGGTTGTCGCCAACCAACTGACTGTGGGTGTTCGTCCTTCCACCCGACCATAGGCACAGAGGCATTCATTCTTAGCACTCTGGCCACCCTCGTGCCAAGCCATGATATCACCAGGGAATTCTCACAGTTCTTGAGGGTTCTCTCTCGGTTTCAGCTTCTGTTCAGGTCCTGTTTTCTGTAACTCGGAGCTTTCTCACTCGGTTGTGGCCTCGGCGAGGTTTCTCAGATGCTCTTCGGCATCAAGCTCGCGGCCTTCTATTCGTGATTTGTTGGAGAGCTTCGCGCTTCTCCCTTGTGAGCTTCCGCCCTCGTCTAGTGTCTCCCTCTCTCCCGTGTGTGTGTCCCTCTTACCTGGGAGGGTTTTGCCGACCTATCCGGTTCCTTCTGTCAGAAGGAAGCTCAGGTCTGCAGGTCCCTGTGCTACTTCGGACTGACATCCCATGTTTCCATTCATGGGGGTGGTTGGTGATTCAACCACCGGTCCTTTCTTCATTGACTGATGTTCTTTCCTTGGGATTTGAAGGAGGCTTGTCATCCTTATCAAGGGAGATTTGTTATTTGATACATGAACCCTCTCTTATAGTTTTCACACTCTTCCTCTAGTGATATCATCGCTAGTACTTTCAAGGCTTCACCCCCACAGTCAGTTATTGGCAACTCAAACAATAATACATTTACATTTTCCTCATGCATTAGCATGGTAATTTCTATTCTATGATTAATTACAAATTGGGGGAAACAGGGTGTTACACCTGCCCATGCCTTCTCCTTCTACTTCTATTAGTACTGTTTTTGCTTCCCTCATCCAACCCAGTTCTCAATCCACCTTGGGGTGTACAAAATGGGCAAAAAACTTCATGAGCATGCATAGAAAGCCATAGGTATCTTTTGTCTTTATTTAGACTTACCCAGGGCCACACACAGAAAGCTACAATAGATGTTTCTGTGTGTGGCCCTGGTTTTAAAACTCCTACTTAGGCCTTTAGGCGTAAAATTCTGACTAAGGCTGCTAAAGATATCCAGCAAGTGTTTACCGAGCACTGCGCTTTCTAGGCATATACAGGTTGCACAACTATGCCCAAGTTAAGAGTGCCACATTGTCGTGTGACCTACTTGAGAAAGTTGTGTTGCAGGTGCAGGTGGAGAATGTTGTTCAATGTATTAACACAAACGATGCTTCTTACTACACTGCAACAAGTAGATTGTTGACGGATAAATTCCCCACCATTTTTTGGACCCCCCGTGTAGTGATTGTTTGGACAAGATGCCAGAGGAAATTAGCAACTTGAATGGGTTAAAACTTAAATCTGTTATGGACAAGGAAAAATCCATAAAAAAAGCAATCATACATGAGTCCTAAACTTAATGACGAAATTCAATAATAACAAGAAGCTCGTTTTCCCTGCCATAACCAGGTTTGCAACAAATTTTTCTCTTTGCAATCCATTTGTACCCATAATTTGTAATTTTTCATCTTAGGAGAGAGTTTACAAATGATGAGTGAGCATAATCGAAATACAGCAGAAATATTTGGTTACTTTCTTTGCATGCAAATAAGTAGAGTTTAATTTGATTGTAAAGTTGAATTTGATTTTTCTCTTGCATGCATGCAAATTAGATCTAGATTTCACCTTCACTTCATTATCTAAAGCTAGATCTCTCACAGAAAAGTTTCCTTTTATAGCAAGTATTTATTTTAAAATTTTAAGGCTAAAACGTAGAGTTGATTGTTAGAACTTTAAATCATATATCTGGCAATCTTAGTGCCTCGTTGTTTGCTGTGCCAAACAACAAACAAAAGCCACTAAGAAAGCTAACGTCTAGCTTGTTTTCTTGGTTGATTTTCATTAACCTTTGCTTAGCTTTCACTTACTAATTCTTGGGCTTAGTCTACCATTGTTTGCAGGCTGTCCCAAAGTCATTTTGGGGCACTTTCTTCCACAATAGCTTGCTGTTTTTTGCAGTTTTGCGAACAGCCAAGGGGAAACTCTGTCCAAATTTTGAAGATCCGGAGCATCCGGGACCACCCAAAGCTTCCAACTTTCTTCCAATCTAATTTTCTCTCAATAAATTTGTAAATTTGTGGCCTTAAGTATAAAAGGACCACAAATATTCTTCTAAAAATTATTGTAATCGAAAAGAAAGAGTGGGATAACCCACTAGACATGCAATCCCCCTAGGGGCTATGGGGAACTGTCTCATTTTCGTCTTTGTCTTTTTTTCTTGCTTTCATTTCATTTTATGCAAAGTTAAAATAAACCCAACCACCGCAAAACATTAGATAGTTTTCAATTTCTAGATTAGATTTCAAGTTTTGCATTTCCATTCAGTTATTTCAATTTGGCAAATAAACCTTCCCCTTAGCAGCCTTAGTATGCTCTGGCCCCTTGCGAGCCTTTCTTGATCTGGGGTGTCCATCAGAAAAGGAAAACCTTATATCACTATTGCTTGATACAGGATCTATATTGATAGATCGACTTGTGAATTCAAGGGGATACTCATTGACATCAGTTCTCTCCCCGTTGGAACTCCTTGCGATCTTACTGGTACCCATTTGAGGGATAGTAGTTTAAGGAAAAAAAAATTAGATTAGATTTTAATTTTTTTGACACTTACAATCTCGTATGCACAAAGTGGACTTGCAACATCAAGCCACTTCACTAAATTAAAACACTAATTCAAGCAATCACCCTTAATAATAAAATTTACCAAGAGTACTTGCAACACATTCCTATAGCAACATTTTACATTATTGGCATTGGTCTATTATATTGTTTATCGTTATTTGCTTTCAAGCACTTGTTTATGCTTTCAAGCTATATCATTTATATTCAAGTACTTTGTTTGCTTAACATCTCTAGCATAAGCATTTCCTTTATGTGTCATACATGTTGTTAAAATAGTTGTTTTTTACTTTTGGATTTCATTTCAAAACTCCTAGAACAATAATTGTACTTAGCTTTAGTTCAAGCCTTAGATTCGTTTTTAGGGACTACACCCCTTGGCTTCGCTAGGAGTTAGCCTAGACAGAGGAGTCAAGTGTCAGGAGACAACTACCCGACTCGAGACTTGTCCCCAAGGCCACACCCAGTGGATTGAAGATTTCTTCCACGTGACCCGAGGTGTGGATTAGGCGGCAACATGACCTTTATTACACAATAAAGGTACCTAATGAAACTTTGATTCCTAGTATTGGAGTGTTAATAATCCAACACCACCCCTAACATGAAAATACTATTTTCAACTATCTACACCCCCCCTCAAATCAAAAACTGAAAAAACACATTTACAAAGATGACTACAAAATTGTTGAAGACCACATATGGGTCTACCACCACCCATTGAGGCACCTAGGTAACCAGCCACAATGCTCATTGATTTTCCAAGATAGAGACATGCTTAAGATCCACTTACTTCAGTTTTTGAGAGATTATTTATGAACAGCCTGAAGGCATTGCAATGGGTTCTCCTCTCTCACCAATTGTAGCCAACTAGTACATGGAAATCTTCAAAAGTTGTGCCTGAGAATCTTTTACTCTAAATCCAAAAGGATTGAAGCAATGTGTCGATTATACAAATGTGATCTAGCCTCATGGAAGGGATTGTTTAAACAAGCTTTTTGGTCATCTAAATAACCAAAATGAGAGCATCAAATCCATGATGGAGATAGAGGATAATAAAAGATTACCTTTTCTTGGCCTTCTCACCTACGAAAAGGATGATGGATCTTTGGCGCGACAAGATATAGAAAGAAACGTCGGAGTTGTATCTACACACAAGATCACATCAATTTTCAATGCAAAAGCTTGGTCTGATCAACACATTGGTGAGACGAGCTATCAGGATCTCCTATAAAGATAATTTGGAATAGGAATTGAATCATTTGTCGAAAGTATTTAAGATGAAATGCTATGATGATCAACAGTCCCAAAAAGTCGTCATGAGAGCAAGAAGAGAGCCTCGGATACAACAAGGTGGAGTTGAAAGAGAGGGAATAGAAATATAACTACCCTATATCAATGGGGTGAAGAAAAACTAGCTACAATTATGGAGAAAGATGACATAAGTGTTGCGTTCTTCACTACTTA
The DNA here is from genome assembly GCA_009831015.1 of Picea engelmannii. NCBI lineage: Eukaryota > Viridiplantae > Streptophyta > Pinopsida > Pinales > Pinaceae > Picea > Picea engelmannii. The sequence goes on from ML780334.1 coordinate 374,647, forward strand.
TACCATTGAGAGAATGATGGATTCTACTACAGATTCAACTGACCCCCACTTGTTTGAAGGAGTTTACCCCATTCCTCATTCTTGTGGAAACTTATACATCATATAGATGGGTTGATTCTTGCACATTAGACTAATAGAGCATAGCATAAATATGAGACAAAACAGAATTTAGAGATCAGCCTTGGTCGAGCACTCCCCTAATACCTGTCACCAAATTTGCCTGAAAAATGGAAAAACCATTGCCAAGGAAGAGTGGTTTACAAAAAGAAAGCTAAATGAAACCCTAGAAATTGAATTGAACACTAACAATATTAGCAAGGATGAAGGTGCAAGGTTAAACAAAGCCTAGAGAACTTGGGTTTATTTACTACTACATTCTCATCAGAACACAACCTAATAAAAGGCCTCTTAGTCTAAAGCATTTGAGTAAAAGTTGGACACTTAAGTATACAGCCTCTTAAAATAAAAATTTATAAGTATAGCTGTTATGGTCATCTAAAGTTATATAAAGGGACCAATTGTACAATAGGAACACACACAAGAATGGTTTGATTAATATAATTTCCCCTTCGGGGGTTTCTTGAGTGTAAATTCCCTGTGTCCCTTGCTTCATAATTGTTTATATGTATTTGTTTTTTGCTATTGTAGCCAACATTTGGTATCAGACCCATAGTCGTGGCCGTGAAAGTTTTTTAAGTAATGTGTTTGTGAGGAAGCATGCGAGAGATGGAAGTTCGTGCTTGGCTGCAAATTTGATTAAATCGCCTTGAGAGTTTCCGCATGTGAGATAAGAAGTGCAGAGCAACCCACCTGTGTAATGGCTGTCGAATGGAGGGTTGTTCCAGCAAGACAATTTTGCACAATTGTGAAATATGTTGTGTGGAATTTGTATTTAACGTGCACTCAGATTTTGTTTTTTCCATTATGTTGAATGGTGAATTATGGCTGCTGCAACGTCATCGCAGGCTGTAGGAAGTTCCAGTTCCAGTTCGAGGGCTAATTGGAACTTGTTCATGAAATTGGAGAATTATGAGAGGACTACTACGACCACGACCCAATGCAATGTTACTTCTGCTGCTTCCGGTGAGGGCGCCATTCTATCTTCTGTCGCTGCCACCGATGGCAACGGCGAAGTGGTCCAACAGTCCTTAGCACTGCTCAATAATTCTTCTGCGCAACAGCAACCAGAAGTAACAAAGCGGAAGAGAAATCTCCCTCGCATGCCTGACCTAGATGCGGAATTGATAGCGTTGTTGCCAAAGGCCCTAATGGTGACGAATTGTTTTGTGTGAGAAATCTACAACAAGAGATTCCAATGGGACCAGAATCTACAGCTCCATTTATTAAGCGTAATTGCGAAGCTCTAATGCTTCTTCAGAAGGATGGTTTGAAAAAGAAGAATCCTGCAACGATTGTTGTAGCTATTTTTTTTAAGCAAGTCAAGATATCTATTAGCACGCAGCAAATATTTTGCAAAATGATGCAGAAGAGGATTTGGATGAAATCCATTCCAATCAACAAGAAGTGATCGCGACGCTTCTATATTGCAAATTATTTGCCAAGGTAAAAGCTCTCATGTGTTTGCAGGGGTGAGCCACCATAGCTAGAACATAAACAACCACGTGAGAAGAGACTGAGGTCCATAGACAGCGTGGGTTAATTAGAAAGAAAAGAGAGGTACGACTTTTGTGATGTAGCAGCAAACCATAAAAGTATATTTTTTGAGCTCTTAGAATGTCATTGAGGTTAAAATTTTTATGATTTAATGGTCATGAAAAAATGGTGTCGAAGTAAAAATTTAGCTTTAGCAGGTTTCTTGATAGATTTAGCTTTAGCAAGCTTCTTGATAGAACGAAGTTGAAATGAAGGACAATGGAGTTTGGCAAGTTTCTAATGACGTCTTCCTTGAACAAGGGAAGTACTCCTAGAAGATTTTGTTGAGATTTTAGAATACAAAAGGGAGCAGTGGTCCCAGTTTACATTTCTTCAAATTCGTAAATGGTCAACATTCTTTTGAATCCCCTGACAGAGAGGAGGTTTGAGAGGTTGTGATAGTATATTGATTTGTTGGAGAACCTATTCCTTGCAAAGAGGGAGTGTTAGTTTACCTGGTTTCTTCGACCATGTTCTACATTTTGTTTCACCTTCGGGGATTTGACTTGTGGTTTGCTTGGGTTCTGTTGGACGAAGGGCACACTTGTGTGAGGAAGATCTCCATGCAACGATGGTGAGCTACTTGTGAAGGCATGATGAAGGATAGGGCGCATTACCATGTAAATAAGGCACATGTATGCATGTTCTATTCTAGAACATAGATCCCAATGCATGCAAAGTGTATGTAGACCTTGGGAGTTCCATGCATGCATGGAACTTTATTCTCGGAGAGATTCCCACATGCAAGGCGTAGTTATTCTGGGAGAGATTCTCACATGCAAGGCATAGTTACTCTGGGAGAGATTCCCACATGCAAGGCATGGTTATTTTGAGAGAGATTCCCACATGCATGGTGCAATATTCTAGGAGGTATGCATAGCGGACTATTCTGGGAGAGATTCCCTATTGCATGTGGCACACTATTCTAGGACAGATTCCCACATGCGAGACACAGTTACTCTGGGAGTTACACTATATGCATAAGCACGTGAGGTGCACCACTCTTGAGGCTACTCTTGGCCTGTTTTGTAACCTCCTCTTCCTCATCTTATATAAAGGAGAGGAGGGTGCACTAGTTAGATAGAGCAGAGAAGAGAGTGTGATTTGCAGCAAGTATTAGCAACAGAGATTGTTGTGTTGTAGCTATTCTTTTTGGTGTGTTTTAGATGAGTTAGAGCGTGAAATTTTTCTTTTGTGTGCACACACTATGTGCTACATCAGTTGTTGTTGTAGTTCATTCAATCTTAGTAGAGGGATTCTGCTAGATAGTGAACTAGGGTACTAGAGTGATGTGCTAGTGTGTGATAGTGTGGTTTTTGAGTGAGATGTTTGTGTGTGATACTAAGTTGTGTGTTCTCTTTTCCATAGAGAATAGCAAGGAATGTGGTTGCTGCTACAGATTTATACCATGTTGTCCCAAATTCACATATTGTTGTTTATAAGATCTAACCTTTAGTTTTTCACCTGTTTAATTTAACCTCGCGATATGCAGAGTCTACACTTTTCAGTTTTCCTTATAGTGCTTTATTTAAGCAGTTCAATTGTTTTAATAAGTGTTTCCTAATCTTCAATTGTAAGCTCCAAGAATTGAGGCATGCAAAAATTAAAAAAATAAGAGGCATGCAAAAGTTTCCCACTTTGTGCCCAAAAATTCTCCCACTTCGTGCCCAAGAAAGAGCTCTGATTCCACTTGTAGTGTATTTAACCCTGTTATACAACATTTTGTCGCAGTAAGTGATACTGCCTATTCTCTGACATCTAAAGCATAGAACTTTGGAAGAAGACTGAGAAATAAAGCTGATTGGCTATTAGGAGGTAAATGAAGAAATAGACTTTAGAAAGCCAATTAATAATTTAAGTGAGGATTAGAATGTTGGAGTATAAAAAGAAGATGAGGGCGCCTCCCTCCTCATTCTTGATCATTTTTCTATTTGCAAATTGAGTTCTGGCAGCTTGAGTGTTTTGAGGGTTTTGACTAGACAAACCCTAGAGATCAACACAGAGGTGAAAGATCCCTCCTTTCCTGGTCCAAGCTTGGCCAAGGTGGTGAAGGATTCCACCCTCACCATTCTACTCAGTTCATATCAGTTCCAGCAACCATCTGTGAAGCAGGTCGCATTATTGAAGGGTTTTCTACAGAGTGGGGCGCACTGTCTAGGAGAAGGAAGTTTGATTTGGCTTTTAAGTGTTGGATCTGGTGGAGATTCGATTCAAGAATATTTTCCATCCCTAGAGTGAATCTTCTTGGCATTGTTGGGGGTTCTCATACTCCATAACTATTTATTATCATAGCTAGGTGAAATTCCTGAAGAATGGCACATTTGTGATTAGAGATCCAGTGATTTGGGTCAGTTTTGCCATCTACAGCAGGGGAAACTCCTGGCATAAGCTAGCAGGTTTACAGCTATTTCATGGAGTTTGGAGGCCAGATCTAGGCCATGCGAATTGATAGGGTGCGCTATAGCCAATGAGGGTGCAATTCAGCTAGGAGACTCAGCATTTTGGAGGAAGGGAAAGAGATTGATCTTGCAATTCTTGGCATGCAGCTATTGAAGGCTCGGGAAAGCCCATATCTTTCTCTTCTATTGTATCTTGGAGGTGCTATCAGCCACATCTTCCATTCTTCTATATCTATTTCCATATCTGCTCTTCTCTTGTACTGAGGTCAGCTTATATATTAAATAAAATATAGATCTGAGTTTTGTGGCTATTCTTGTTGTTGTTACATGTGTTTTATCGTTGTTTAAAGCTCAAGTCCATCATTGCAAACTATTTGTGCTATCAAACCAAACAATAAACCCAAACACAAGCTCAATAAGCTACAGGTGCGAATTGTTTGACAAAACCCTTCAACCAGAAAAACATTAAAACTGAAAAATTCCTCATAGATCCACTTGGGGATCTTACAGTGGTATCAGAGCATTGAATTCTCCCAGCCAGTGGGGATTTGTTGATGAAAGGATACAACAGGAAAAAGAAATACAAATGGGTAGAGGAACCAGAAACAGAGATGGGGGAAAGACAGGGAGCAGGAGATGGTATGGATAAGGAGGTGCCAATGGAGTTGGAAAGAATGACACAGGAGCTACAACGCTCTATTGATAAGACACAGTTTATCATGCAGCACCACTTGGATGAGACACGGGAGCGCTTATCCAGGGGGCAGGTTGATCTCAAATCAGCCTTGACAGCTATTGAACAAGGACATGAGCGCTTGGTTACTACATTGGAGGCAAGGCAGGACAGGATTGCACAACTTCTCATGCAAATGGTACATGGCAGGGAACCACAAAATAATGAAGGGAACAATGGGGCTAGTGGATCTCATGGAGGAGAGAGATATCACGCAGAGACTAGTCACAAGGCCCACACTAAGGGGTAAAGTCTGTTTGGGGGCACAAACAACAGGGTACCAAGCAGTAGCAGAGTCACGCCCAGGCCTTACATGCCAAGTTTCCTAGACGCATAGCAGCAGGATGCCCATGTCCCAGGACGTATGGAGGTAGAAGACAACTTTGAAGAATATGAGAGGGAGTATGCAGCCTTGAGTGCAAGGTTCGGGTGACAGGTTTCATTGGGAGAATATTGTGGAATCAAATATAGGGGCAGGCCTAGAGACTTTCACAGGGGCAATAATGATCTGGGGCGCAAAGCAGGTAAAATGGAGATTCCCCCCTTTGATGGAGCAGCCAAATCTTCTGCTAAGGCTTGGGTGCAGAAATTGGATGCTTATCTACAGCTAAATCCAATGATGGAGATGGATGCCATCAAATTTGTTACCTTATATCTGGAAGGCAAGGCCCATGAGTGGTGGTACCATGGGATGACTACTTTGGGACATGCCCACATTACTTCTTATGCAGATTTCACACAGAGGCTCATAGATAGGATTGATCAGGGAGATCCAGAACTTCATTTCCGTGAGCTCACACAACTTAGGTAGACAGGATCAGCTGCAACATTCATTGAGGAGTTTCAGAGGTTAGCAATCATGGTTACAGATGTGTCAAAATCCAGGTTGATGATGCTCTTTTTTGAGGGGCTGACAGAGCCATTGCATGGGTGGGTCAAGGCTTTTAAGCCTACTACCCTTCAGGATGCGATTTGGAAGACTAGGGACTTGGAAGGGGCAGCTTCAAAAAACAAGTTCACTCCAAGGCCACCAATTGCTCCAAGAGGAAAAGATCAAAGGGTTGTAAACAAAGGTAAGGGAAGACTTGATGAGGCTACAAAATGGGAGTTGAGAAGGAAACAACTCTGCTATACCTGTAAGAAACCATGGGAACCAGGACATAGATGCATGGGGAAAGGAAAAATTCACTATAGAGGTCCTTTCAAATAGTGAGGATGAAGATGATGTTGGGCATCTTCAAAACATGGAGGTGACCCAAACTGAAGAGGAACCCATGCATGGGGAAGAAGAAGAAGAAGAGTCAATGGGAAAATAGGCGGAGATTAAGAAGGTTGTTATTTCATCCATCAGTGGGGTACCAAAATTCAGCACTTTTAGGTTGAAAGGAGTCCTCCAAGGACAAAGAGTCACCATACTTATTGATGGTGAAGCCTCCCATAATTTCATTGATGGGGCATTGGTAAACAAGAGACGTCTTCCCACTGTTGAGTTTGAGGGATTCTTAGTAGAGGTAGCAGGGGGACGCACCATGCCATGTGACAGGTACATTCCACAGATGAGTCTTACCCTGGGCAGGTACAATTTGACACAGGATCTCTATGTGATGGACCTACCAGACAGCAGTGTCATACTTTGGGTTCAATGGCTTAGCACCTTGGGTCCTATTACCACCAATTACAAAATTATTGAGATGTCCTTCAATTCTGAAGAAGGAAAGAGGGTGAACTTGAAGGGAATGACAGAGAATGCACCCAAGGTGGTCTCAGCAAAGCGCATGGAGGCTATATTCAGGCGTGAGGATGTGGTTTATGCAACAGAGTGTTTAGTTTCAATGTAAACCACTCGAGAGGGGCACCAACGTTATTCCCAAGACATACAGAAGATACTTGGCAAGCATGAAAGGGCATTTGGGAAAATTCCTCTTGGGCAACCACCAGATAGAGGTTTTGAACACACCATAGAGCTAGAAGAAGGGGCTAAACCAGTCATCACCACACCTCACCGACACCCAAAAAGGTTCAAGGATGAAATTGAAAATGCAATCAAAGAGTTGTTGGACATGGGTCACATTAGGCCTAGCTCAAGCCCATTTGCATCTTCGATTGTGTTGGTTAAGAAGAAAGATGGCACCATGAGAATGTGCATTGATTATAGGGCACTAAACAAGAAGACAATTAAAAACGGGCATCCCATTCCCAGGATTGATGAGTTGCTTGATGAGCTCCATGGCGCAGTGTACTTTTCAAAGATTGATCTTCATTCAGGATACCATCAGATTCGGGTGAGGGAATAGGATATCCATAAAACGGCCTTCAGGTGTCATTATGGCCATTGTGATTTTTTAGTTATGCTTTTTGGGCTAACTAATGCACCAGCTACATTTCAATCTTGCATGAACCACATATTCAATAAGCAATTAAGGAAGTATCTCTTGGTTTTCTTTGATGATTTGCTAATCTATAGCAAAACTTGGGAAGATCACCTCAAGCATATGGATCGGACTTTGAGCATCATGGAGCAGCAATCCTTGTATGTCAAGGAGTCTAAATGTGAGTTTGGGATGATAGAGGTATTATATTTGGGGAATATCATTGGAGCAAAGGGGGTACAGGTCCATCAGGAAAAGATACAAACCATCTTGGATTGGCCAACACCCAGGAACATCACAGAACTACAAGGATTTCTTGGTATTTGCACCTATTATAGAGGTTTGTTAAAGGGTTTTCACAACTTTGTGCGCCCTTGACTGATTTAACCAAGAAAGGAGCATTCAAGTGGACTGAAGTAGCTCAACAAACTTTCGACAAAATGAAAAAGGTCATGAGCACTTGCCCAATCCTAGCATTACCAGATTTTTCTCAGCCCTTCATACTAGAGTGTGACACATCAGGGGAAGGAATTGGGGCGGTCCTCATGCAGAACAGGCATCCTATCACCTTTGAGAGCAAAAAACTAAGGGGACATGAGTTACTATACACTATATATGATAAGGAGATGCTAGCTATCATGCATGCGCTAGCCCAGTTCAGACAATACTTGGTGGGAGCCAAGTTTATAGTCAAAACAGATCACAACAACCTTAAATACTTTTTGGAGCAAAAGGACCTCAATGAAAGGCAACAAAATTAGGTAAGCAAAATCCAAGCCTGTGATTTTGACATAGAATTTGTCAAAGGGAAGAATAATGTGGTAGCAAATGCATTATCTAGGAGGCCTACAACATCTTCTTTATCAGAAATTTTGGTTGAATGGAAATCACACCTATTAGTAGAATATGTTGAGTTTCGTGTACCTTGGGAAGTGGTCCCCATGTGTTTGTGGGTCTCTAGACACAAGAGGGAAATGTTTGACCCTTGTACCTTTACTTTATGATCTAATTTCACTTTGGCTTAGTCACTTAAGTCATAAAGTGAAATTTGTCACTTAAGTCATAAAGTGACTATTAATTCACAATGTGGGTGAATTAAGAGACATATAGCAAACTATGGAAACTTGAGCAAAGTGATTTTCCAAATGAGATTTATGAGATGAGATCTCACCCTTTGATTAGACTTGGCAAGAGTTAATCTTAGCCATCGATCTTTTAGGATTTGCTTTGGAAGGCTAAAGGGGGTGCATAAGGCAAAGAGAGGCTCATATTGTTCACTTGATCACTTGAGAGAGTTGGGTGAGGAGAAGAGAAGTGAGAAGAGAAGGTTTGAAGAAGAAAACTAGGGTGCACTTGTTCATGGAGGGCGCAAGCTAGTTTGGAGAATCTTTCATGGAGGATTTGGGTGTGAGCTAGTTGGAGGGTGCAACCTTCGAGTAGGGGCGCATGCTAGCAGGCACACCAAAGAGATGGCGCACCTTGGAGCAGGTTTGTGGGTTGATGTGGGAGCACCATTGGAGTAAGGGTGTGTAAGGATTCAACCAACAGCCAAGGCATTCTTCAAGGGCGAAATCTTCTTCAAGCAAACTCAAGGAAAGAAGGGCGCACATTCCAAGGAGCTCATTGCTAAGCTTGAGAGGAGCTAGCAACTGTGACAAGTTCCTTTGTATTTATTTCCTTGTTGTAGTTATTGCTTGAAGATCTCCATACATATACATCTCTCTTACTGGTTTTCCCTGGGGGGGGAGTTATCCAGGGTCATGTTGACCAAAAACCCATGAGTTCATTTGTCATGTGTGCTTAGTTATTATCAATTGTGAAGTAGTTAAAGATCTAGAGGGTATTACATGTTTTAAGGTTATGCATGTGCTATAATTGTTCAGTCTAAACTAACAATCAAACACTTACAAGAGCACCCTTAAAAGAGCATGCAATCACAAAGTTAAAGGCAGATTTTCAAGGGCAGAAAATCAGATTTAGTGGCTGTCATAAAACAGCAGTGAAACAGTTTGAAGACCTTGAACTTAGAGCTCAAAAAGAGATCATATGACAGATTTGTTGAGCAGCCTTTAGTACCTCAAAAATTTTCAGAATACTCCAAAAACAAGTTTGCTTGTGAGCTTATGGATGGGCAAATTCTGGATGAGAGGTTCCGGATCTTAAATGACCTTATCTACTACAAGGAAAGAATTTATGTAGTACCAGAATCCAAATTCAAAGAAAGGGTGCTAAGGACATTTCATGATTCACCACTAGTTGGGCACCAAGGGTTCCTCAAAACTTACAGGCAGATTACAGAGAGATTTGCATGGAAGGGCCTCAAAGAAGATGTCATGCGCTATGTTACAGAATGCACAACTTGTCAGCGAAACAAGGTTGAGCATACGCATCCAGTAGGTTTATTGCAGCCACTTCCCATCCCAGCATATAAATGGGAAAGCAAATCGATGGATTTTATCACAAGTCTACCTAAAGTGCAAGGCAAGGATGGCATTTTTGTAGTTTTCGAATGCTTGGCCAAGTTTGCACATTTCTTCGCCATATCCATGGAATATAGCGCATCTTAGGTAGCAGAGTTGTCCTTCACGAGGTTTTCAGATTGCACGGGCTGCCCAAGAATATTGTGAGTGACAAGGATAGCAGATTCATAAGCACCTTTTGGCAGGAATTATTCAAACTTGTTGGCACCAAATTGACTCCTAGCACAAGTTACCACCCTCGGACTGATGGGAAAACGGAAATAGTTAATAAATGGGTGGACGGATACCTCGGGAATTATGTAGCAGGACATCAGAGAGCATGGATCAAATGACTTCATCTAAGGGAGTATTGTTATAACACTACCCATCACAGGTCCATTGGCATGACACCTTTCAGGACTTTGTACGGCTATGATTCACTTACATTCATGGACGTTGTGCTTGGGGACAGCATGGCTCCTATGGCTAAGGATTGGGTCCAAGAAAGTTGGGAAATTCTTAGGGAGCTTAAGGATCATTTACAGAAAGCCCAAAACCAACAAAAGATCTATGCAGATAAAAACAGGGTAGAGCGCAACTTTGAGGTGGGAGACTTGGTCTATTTGAGATTACAACCATACCACCAGACATCAATCAAGAAAAATGGGGTGGAAAAACTCAAGCCTCGTTTCTATGGTCCTTACAAGGTGAGTAGAAGAATTGGGGAGGTAGCATATGAGATTGAATTGCCATCAAGGAGCAAAATCCATAATGTATTCCATGTATCATGCTTGAAGAAGGCATTGGGCCAACAAATAATCGTTACATAAGAGTTGCCACCCCTTGATGAGGAGGGCCAATTGATTTTAATTCCTGAAGATGTCTTGGAAGTGAGGGAGAAAAGGTTGAAAAACAAGAGTATCAAGGAGTATTTGATTAAATGGAAGAATCTACCAATTGAGGATGCTTCTTGGGAAGGTGAACAGGTCTTGCAGCGCATGGATTCGGAATTGCTTGTGGGCAAGCAATTTCAGGCAGGGGAGACTGTAAGATCCCCATCCGTATAAGCAAGATCTAGAGGACTTAGTAGCCTAGTTGTTCCCTTAGTTTTTAAAACCGAGATGAAACAATATCGAACCAGTAAACTGATCGGTTTGTGCACGGGGGAAACAAACCGGACCGGTGCTCGTTTGGTATCAAACCGGCCGGGCCAAAGCTGATTTGATAGCAAACAGGTCGAACCGACCAGTTCCTTTTCTACTCGGCCAGTCCAACCCACCCGCGGATAGCAGCGAACTTAATAAAATTTAAAACCGAAAAAATAAATTAATCTAAAACCTAGCCTAACCTTTAACCCTACACACAATCTATTTATACAACCCATGACCCCCTACTTACCTCACCATCTCACATATCACTCATTTATCATATTGTTTGAGCATTTGAAGTTTTGGGCAGCCGCTTGAGCCTTGGACGTTGGAGTTTGGAGAGCAATCGCCTGCACACTAGAGTTAGGAGACCAATAGTCGTGTAGCTCGGCCAACTCGTGCAGCTCGGGTAACTCGTGCTTTTGTTAGCACTATTACTTCAGTTACTGCAATGGAAGATGTCCCCGAGGAGAACGAGAAGCCTGAAAACTCTGAGTCGGAGGATGATTTTGTAGCTGGCATAGCTATTGATGATGATCCCATTCCTAGCAGTGGTGATGAGTCTGATGATTGATCATGTTGATCAATGATATGTATTATGTAGTAAATTAGTAGATTGTAGTTCTTGCATGTTTTATGGACTGTAGAGGCCATTTAGAGCCTCACTGATTATGTATTTTGTTGTTGGTATGTATAGCACTCGATGCCATTTTGATATATACACCCTTACATGGTATATAGATGAGCAAATTGTTAGAATATAGAAGATGGTGTGCTCGTTTTACCATTGACAATACCCTTGTCACCCAACCATAGGTTGAAGCCACCCTCCGAGCACCTTAACCTTGACTGAGAATTACTCCGGAAGCAAACCTTGGGCTAGATAGCCAAACAAGGTGTAGCGCATCTTCCTCCAAGGATAGCGCACCAACAATAGCTGATCAGATAGTCCAAACCCTAGCCAAGAGATAGTCCAAGCCAACACTGAAACTGGTTGTTGTAGCAACTGCACCTGCAACTCTCCTCCACACGTGCGCACCAAACTGGGAACTGCAGTGTGCACCAGTTGCTCTCTGCAATTCTGAGATGTGTCAAATGAGAACTGGCACCCTGTATTTATAGTGGTTCTACCAGATTTGTTGGGGCCGGCTTCTCCTTCTAGGTATATGTCTGTTCAGTATATTATTATTATTTCTAGCCGACTTCTTCTCTTGGAGGCTAATAACCTAATATAAATTATCTTCTTGAGCCGACAAGACTTCTAGGGTTATTAGCCAATTCATTAGGGTTTTCTCTTGCTTTACGGAGTCTTCTATTCTCGTCAGGTTTACACGTGGAGGTAAATACCTCCCACAGCTACCATAATATTAACACTCCCTCCTAGCTAGGAAGGTATTACAGGTAATGGTCTTGAGCACAAAAACATACCATTTACCCGGTAGCATCAACATAGTCGTCTAGACTATCTCATGACTAGATCATGAGCATCACCATCACCATCAGCTGCATCATCTCTCGAAACCATACTTCATCTAAGTAATTAGACATGATGCTGGATAAGTCACTCACACCATAGAGTGATACAAGAGCCATTCTTATAATCTAGAAGAGTAAATGCTCTGAACCATTTTCCGTCTGAAAAATCTTTGTTTATCATTCGTCAGGATGATGATTATCTCCAATAAACTGTTGATAGTCTTCAAGGCAATTAGAACAAAAATAGAACACAACTGTGTCTATCCATAGTAGTACATAACTACAATCCAGTGGTACACTACCACACCAAGTAACACACAAGTACTTGATCAGCAACGTATAGTCACGAACAGTGGAACATATCCACCACAGTAGTCTACATCTACTGTCATATAGTCTTCATAACAAACATCTGATAGCAACCTGCATAGAAACAATGTTATGATATAAACTGAATCATCTGGGCCAATCTTTCACTCACATCTATGAGTTCTGAAAGAGTATCTTCCCTCAGAGTAGAACAATGAGATATCTGGACTATTCTTCTCAAGCAAGGAAGAATAACTGTCATGTCTTCTGAACCTAGACCATTCCCCACCCTGGGCCATTCTTCCTACACTAATCAAAGTGCACCCTCGAGAGAATGTATAAACCCTAAGGAATGTTGTGCCTGGACCATTCCCCACCCTGGGCCATTCCTCCTACACTAATCAAAGTGCACCCTAGAGAGAATGTATAAACCCTAAGGAATGTTTGTCCCTGATTGTTAAGCCTGGACCATTCACCACCCTGGGGCATTCCTCCTACACTAATCAAAGTGCACCCTAGAGAGAATGTATAAACCCTAAGGAATGACTGTCCGGACCATTTCCTCTGTTAACCACAAGAGGAAAAGACTGTCCTGCATCAACCTCCAAAACGGACCATTCCTCATGTTAACCACAATGAAAAATCGTTGTCCGACGAGGCGGGCCAGTCTTCTTGAGTAACCCTCAAGAAGAGAGACTGCCCTAGACCACTCCCCATGTTAACCACAATGGAAAATCGTTGTCTACGATACATCAGCAATCAAACTACTTCCCATGTTAACCACAATGGGAAGTGACTGTCCGTCAAAAATCTCAATCCATTTTCCGAACAGGAAAGCATCTGTCCAAGATGGACTATTTTTCAATCTTGAAAAATGAATGTCTTCGGTAATGTTTTCAGTGTTCCCTCCTAACCTGGAGAGTCATTTCTTCCTTTTTCAATAAGAAGGAAGTTATTTCCACGAGCTCCAGCTTGAGTACGCAAACTCTTTTATCTTGGATAGAAGTTTTACCAAAATGTCTGCTTATCTGCTCATCTGTGGAGATATGTATTGGAGAATCATTTTCTCCTTTCTGGACTTCATCATGGATAATGTAATGCTTGATTTCAAATGTACTTTAGTCTGGAACATTGTGAAGGCTTCATGTAGACCTTGAACAATAGAGTATATCATAGTTGGAAAACTGGAACATATCCATGTGGCACTTCTTCTATCATCATGAGATCTAATCTACTGAGTAGTCATCTTGATGTTATAGGAAATCTTCACCACGCTTCTGTTGTGCATTGGAGGTTCTCCACCAAGTTATCTTCTTCTATCTGCATATAAGAGTCTCTTTCTGGTATGCCTCAAAGTCTTGAGATTGCTCTTCATACGCTCTTTATTCAATTTCTCTGGAGAACATTCTTTGCATTCATCTGATGTAGAACTCCAACTTGCGGATGATATAATGACTCATGTAGAGATAAGTCTAGTTTACTGGAACAACTAATCATCATAGTCGTCTCCCTCCATCTGGGAGAACCTCTAGTCCTCGATCTCACAATGCTTTCATTCATAAGTCTTTCATACACTGTTCTTCATCACAACTTTCAATTCCTCTACTTGATTGTTTTTAGTGAGTTCATATCAGGCTGGTAAGCTTGTGATTCTGGATACAATGACTGGTTGTTCTGGCTTCTCTTCCTTTCTTGGAATCTTCATGTTCTTCCTCATGTTTTTCCTTATCTCCTGGGTCCATGGAGTTTCTTATAGATTCCATGCCCTAAAGATTCCACTTCTTCCTTTCATCATAGGATCACGGATGTGGATGGACAACCAGGGATACTTTAAGGCTTCTCTTCAAAGAAGACTTCTTCTAAGATCGAACTGAACACGTATTGCTTTTTATGGCTGCTACCATGGATATATACTTCATCATTTTTGAATGGATCATAGGATTAGCCCCCTCCTAATCCTTGCTTCATGTATAAGTGCATATAATCGGCTCCCTCCGTCTAACAGAGTCCACGCTTCTATCTGCATCCTTATTGTCTTCTGCAATATATAATTGGCTCTCTTGTCTAACAGAGTCCACGCTTCCATCTGGATCCTTATTGTCTTCTGCAATATATAACCGGCTCTCTTGTCTAATAGAGTCCATGCTTTCGTCTTGTTGTTTTCTACAAAACGTCATAAGTCTTTTTCCAATTTCCTCTCGATTGCTGACTTCTTTCTATCTTTGCTTCTTCTAGGTCTCTTCATGATTGATTCGGCTTATCTTGCAATAGCTTCTACATGATTTGTATTTCATTCTTTCATGTGTATTATCTAATGATATCTATTTTCATCTTGTTTGTTCTTCCATAGGTATAGTTCTTCTTGGAACATATTATCTTCCAAGAGATAGATATACAAGATATGTACAGAGACGATGCAAACAAGATATGTACAAGGAATAAGAAGAGTGTTGTTACCTTTTAGAAGAAGAAGTCTCTTCCATCCTACTTGGTCTTCTTTGTAGGTTCATTTTCTTCGGCAATTGATGCTTCGTGTTTCTCCTTCCTTTCTTTAGTTCGGGACAATGATTCTTGTAGTGACCATACTTTTGATAGTTGAAGCATTATACTTCTGAAATGTCTTTCTCTTGATTTGGCTTTCTCCTTGAGCCAAACTTCCTTTTGTTCCTGAAGTTCTTGAATCTTGTTGTGAATGCTTGATCATCGTACTTCCTTTGGGGTTTCTCTTTTGCATTGATCCTTGATTCTTCTTGAGCACAGCAAGTCCAAAGTTCTTCAAATGT
>ML780334.1:397163-432357 GCA_009831015.1 Picea engelmannii
GCTGGGTTTTCTTCCCCTAGAGGGTTTCCCAGGATAAATGTTGTGTCTATTGTGGATGTGTATTTCTCAGTGATCTTGTTCTTATTATGCTCTTATCTTATGAAATGCAAAGAACTATAATAATGGCATAAACATTAACAGCACCAACAATAGTTGATCAGATAGTCCAAACCCTAGCCAAGAGATAGTCCAAGCCAACACTGAAACTGGTTGCTGTAGCAGCTACACCTACAGCTCTCCTCCACATGTGCGCACCAAACTGAGAACTGCAATGCGCACCAGTTGCTCTCTGCAATTCTGAGATGTGTCAAATGAGAACTGGCACCCTGTATTTATAATGGTTCAACCAAATTTGTTGGGGCCGACTTCTCCTTCTGGGTATATGTCTGTTCAGTATATTATTATTATTTTTGGCCGACTTCTTCTCTTGGAGGCTAATAACCTAATATAAATTATCTTCTTGAGCCGACAAGACTTCTAGGGTTATTAGCCAACTCATTAGGGTTTTCTCTTGCTTTCCGGAGTCTTCTATTCTCGTCAGGTTTACACGTGGAGGTAAATACCTCCCGCAGCTACCATAATATTAACACAAACTTTGCATATTTTGTCTCTAATGGTTTGGAATCATGGTTTGAAAGCTTTAAAATATTTTTTTTCATTAAAATTTAATTATTTAATGTATTTTTTATTGAACCAAGTCGTTGAAATCAAACTAGTCTAGTTTGATCCGATTCCGGTTCGATTCCGAGTTGATAGGTGACCGGTTTGATGTTTGGTTCCGGTTTTAAAAACTATGGTTGTTCCCCCTAGGCTATAGTCTCACTAAAAAGGGGACTAAGGTAGCCAGATTATGTCATTAAGGTGCTTAAGTCAAATTATTAAAGTGACATTGGCTAATAAGAAAATAAAGCTAATTGGCTATTATGAGGTAAATGAATAAATAGACTTTAGAAAGCCAATTAATAATTTAAGTGAGGATTAGAATGTTGGAGTATAAAAAGAAGATGAGGGTGCCTCACTCCTCATTCTTGATCATTTTTCTATTTGCAAATTGAGCTCTAGCAGCTTGAGTGTTTTGAGGGTTTTGACTAGACCAATGTTTTAAAAACCGGTCGAACCGGAACCGAAACCGGCCAGTTTGACCGGTTCAAACCGGCCAATAAACCGAACCGGTTGGCCAGTTTATGACCAAACCGGCCGGTTTATGATCAAACCGACCAGTTTGGTCATAAACCGGTCGGTTTGATCCAAAAGCCTAAAACCCCCTAAAACCTAAAACCTAAGTAACAAACAAGTACTTGGCTCATGGTTTCTCATGCAAGTTGGAGTTGTAAGGTGTTTTGGTGTGCAGCTGAGGGTTTGTTTGCCTTATTAATGCTATTTAAAGAGGTCCCCACCCCCCCCCATTTCGCCCACCCTAGTAATTAATGGTAATGTTAAATTCTTAAAGTAAAAGGATGTTAACATTAAGATTACTTAAATTTTTAACATTACCATTAATTGTTTCAGGATGTTTAAGAGTGGTTCCAACCTCATTGCTCTTCATATGGAGAAAGTAGAATTTTAGGTCCCATTCAAAATTCAGCAGACTTAACAATTTTTAGTATTTCAAGATTGTCAAGATTGCAATGTTTCCACTAGATTCTATCATGTATGAGGGTATGGAACTGACATTTAATCAAGAGAACCAAGCCCTTTATGTACCTCGATGTTGGTGGCATTGATTGTTGAACTCTTTTGTCACGACCCCAGTAAAAATGAACCCTTCACTCAAGTATAAACTCTTCTATTGAACTCTTCTCTTTGTTGTCGTGTCAGGTGACTTAGTAGTGTATGTGCACACCAACCTCCGTCTTATATACAAGCAAAGAGAAGAGTGGTTGAAGGGAAAGACAAAGATGTGGGCAAGGATGATTTTAAGGATAGAAATTTATTTTAAAATGTAGAAACCTTGGCGAATCTTATTAATCCTTTGTATTCCAACTATAAATGTTTGGCGATATTTTTGTAAAAATATTCAAATTTATAAAGATTTTATATAGTTTGTATAAAAAATTGGTGATTTTTAAGGTAAAATAGTTTTATCCTATAGAATTTGGGCGAATAATTTTTAGAATAGCGAATCTTTTTTTGGGAAAAACCATGGAAAATTAGCCCATGAGCGAAATTTAGCCCCTAAAATCATCCATGGATGTGGGATGTGTTTTCTGATGATAAGGATTTGAACAACAGTGTTGAGTTGGCATTAGCCAACTTGGATCTTAATGAACTAGTGCTAGAGCCGGTCACTTTTGATGATGGTGATCCTCTTGAGGGGTCATCCTCCAGAGTCCACATCAACAAATGCACGGATTGCATTGGATATAGGGGAGGAGGAGGAGGATGGAGAAGAGAGCAGTGGTAGTGATACCAATCTTGATGATTATGACATGGAGGACTACTGACAGTCACGACTCATGAGCTATGAGATTCTTCCATCTATGGTTCTAGTATCTAGATTCTACCCTATGGCTATTTTGTATTTTTCATTGACATTCCCACCTATAGTATCAGTGACTCTAACTTAGTATGTTATTTGATGTTGTAGAGGCCATTTAGAGCCTCCTTGATTATGTATTTATGTTCCGATCTCTAGATATGTATTGCACTTGGTGTCGTTTTGATATATTCATGAGCATACTTTGGATATGTTGTCTGTAATTGTCTCTAATGCTTTGGAAACATGATTTAAAATCTTAAAAATATATTTTTTTCGTTAAAATTTAAATATTTTATGTATTTAAAAAAAAAACAGTTCATTGAAACCGATTCAGGTTGGACCCTCGACCGGTTCCGGTACCGGTTTCGGTTTTTAAAACTATGGACTAGACAAACCCTAGAGATCAGCACGAAGGTGAAAGATCCCTCCTTTCCTGGTCCAAGCTTGGCCAAGGTGTGAAAGATTCCACCCTCACCATTCTACTCAGTTCAAATCAATTCCAACAACCATCTGTGAAGCAGGGCGCATTATCGAAGGGTTTTCTACAGAGTGGGGTGCACTGTCTAGGAGAAGGAAGTTCAATTTCGTTTTTAAGTGTTGGTCTGGTGGAGATCTTGATTCAGGAATATTTGACATCCCTAGAGCAACTCTTGTTGGCATTATTGGGGGTTCTCATGCTCCATAACTATTTATTATCATAGCTGGGCGAAATTCCTGAAGAATGGCACATTTGTGATTAGAGATCCAGTGATTTGGGGTCAGTTTTTCCATCTACAACAGGGAAAACTCCTCACATGAGCTAGCCATCATCATCCCTATAGGTTTACAGCTATTTCATGGAGTTTGGAGGCCAAATCTAGGCCATGCGAATTGATAGGGTGCGCTACAGTCAGTGAGGCCGCAACTCAACTAGGAGACTCAGCATTTTAGAGGAAGGGAAAGGGATTGATCTTGCAATTCTTGGCATGCAGCTATTGAGGCTCAGGAAAGCCCATATCCCTCTCTTCTATTGTATCTTGGAGATGCTATCAGCCACATTTTCCATTCTTCTATATCTATTTCCAGATTTGCTCTTCTCTTGTACTGAGGTTAGCTTATATATTAAGTAAAATACAGATCTAAGTTTTGTGTCTATTATTGTTGTTGTTTCCATGTGTTTTATTGTTGTTTAAAGCTCAAGTCCATCATTGTAAACTATTTGCGCTATCAAACCAAACAATAAACCCAAACACAAGCTCAATAAGCTATAGGTGTGAATTGTTTGACAAAACCCTCCAACTAGAAAAACATTAAAACTGAAAAATTCCTCATAGATCCACTTGGGGATCTTACAAAAACCCAAGAACACAAGAGAAGAGAGAGATTAACCCTAAAAAATAGAGAGCTATGTTCACTTGCCTCTTCAAGGGGGCAACCTCCAAGAGCAATGTTCCAAATACAATAACAATTCTTGAAAAAACATTACATAACCTTCTACTCAATATATAGCTATCCATAGAGAATCTTAACTACATATGGGCCCCTTATAATAAGGATCAACCCACTAATTTGGGCCTTATTATTAACCAGCATAGATCCATCTTAAATACGGATCTATCAAGCACCAAGAGGGATCCAATTTCTTAAGGTGTAATTTATTTTTATTATTTCATTCCATGTCAAGTTTTAGATGGTGCATGTAATTGTTTTTTTTTAATTGAACCGACTTTAATATTATTATTATTATTATTTGTTATCTAACATATCTAACAGTTCAACATCTCCCCCATACTGGACTGTAGAGCACCTTGCTACTCTCAGTGCAAAAAGGACCCTTTTTTACAATGACTATTAACTAACTATATAATGGGCCTTATTCAAGGAAGGTGGCCTCATACATTAATAAAGTATCTAACTAAGGGGGTAGGGTTACCCTAACAGTTACACCATATGCATCTGCATGTGAGGTGCACCACTCTTGAGACTGTTCTTAGCCTTTTTTGTAACCTCTTTTTCCTCATTTTAAATAAAAGAGAGAAGGGTGCACTAGTTAGATAGAGCAGAAAAAGAGAAGTCAGTGTGATTTGTAGCAAGAATTAGCAGCAAAGATTATTGCGATGTAGTTGTTCTTTTCGATGTATTTTAGATGAGTTCGAGCATGAAGTTTTGCTTTTGTGTGGGCAGACTGTGCGTTACATCAGCTGTTGTTGTAGTTCATTCAATATCAGTAGAGGGATTCTGATAGAGAGTGAGCTAGGATAGTGGGGTGATTATGTTAGTGTCTGATAGTATGGTTTTTGAGTGAAAACAATCCACACATGTGGCTCTAACCAATTTTCTTGAGGCACGTGTGATTATAACCAACTCCTCATAACCACCTTCATAGCACACGTGGATGATATTGTTGGTCTCTTGACTGCATTTTAATTATATCCTAATTAATATAGTCAATAGAGCTATAGTTCTGCTAAAGCTAAATCTATGCTCTCTTCATCTGGATTAAATATTTGGGGTACTGGATGCAGTCCTGATGACCGCTTAGATCCTGATTATGATATGAAGATCATGTAGGTCGGCATTTTGAGACCCTTGATAGGGTAGGCGAATCATTGAAGGAAGAGATTATGGGTGATTATGAGATCACAGGTTGCCAGCCACCACAGTCTGCTCGTCTGGATTAAATAGTTGGGGTAATGGATGCAGTCCTGATGACCACTTAGATCCCGATTATGATAGGAAGAACATGTAGGTCGGCATTTTGAGACTCTAGATACGGTAGGCAAATCATTGAAGGAAGAGATTATGGGTGATTACGAGATCACGGGTTGCCAGCCACCACAGTCTGCTCATCTGGGATTAAAATTGTACCAACATTTAACCTTAAAAGAATGTTGGTACAATTTTACTGACTGAAGCAGAATACCTACACAGTGGTACAAGCGAGTAAATTATTACCCAAATGTCAACATCGATGTTGAATCATACAAATTGTCATAAGCAGATCAACTTTGTCAAGCTATAGCTTTGTCATCTATTCTTCTATACATAAATCCAGGTTATAACTGATAAGTTATTAGCTAGCATTCTAGATACATGGGTATAATCAAGTCAGTTTCAAAATAAGTAGTTTATGGTTAAACCAACCATAAATTGACCTCCTGTGCATAAGCTATCTACTTAGATTCAAGGCAAACTAACTGTGCTCTAGCACCTCACAAGAAACAGTCAGAAGATAGGGTACCTACTAAGCAGGGAGTCGTGTTTGGACCCTGAACTTCACCAGCTCAGAATAAAAGATAACACTGATCTAAAATCATCAATGGATCTAGTCATCAAAGGCCCTGGTTCAGGAGCCAAAGTAACTTGAAATTCAAACTGCATAATACAATAAAGTCAACTTGCAACCGAGCAATCTGGACCCTTAAAGGAGTATATCTTCCAAGTAGCACTAGCAACAGGAGTGGTCCCTATAAAAATCTAGATTGGACTAGTAATTGTCCGTGTGTTAGGCAAATCTGGTCCATTACATGATCACTTTAATTTGATTGATCATACATGCCAGTACAAAACTCAACTGACTGTGAATCCAGCTAGTGATTGCCACTATCATATGCAATAATGATCCCCTGAATATTGGCTTGAATTTCAACGTTCATGAATGACCGTCACCTGATATTGAACTGACAGTTTGCTATCAAGAATCGAGATTAATGCCATGAAGACTAATTCTCTAATGGAGCATTAACTCTTAAAGCCTACACATCAAAATTTCACATATGACTGAAACGCGGTAAGAAAATGGGGTGTAATTCATTTTTCCTGTTGGCATTCATTGGCAGTTGAAATGCAAAAGCAAGCTTATACCATGTAATTTTTTGGATTCATTGTAAAACAGGAAGTCACAAGAGATGAGCAAGGTCGGTCAAAGCAGGGATTTGCTATTTCCCCCACCAGGGTTTGAATCCTAAAAAAAGTGATGTGTTTGCCCCTCACAGAGCGGCACACACCCTCAAGGGGACCGTTGATTAGCGGAAGCAGTCATGACCCTATAAAATATGTAGGACGCGTCTGCCTCTTGATAGATCGTTAGTTCTTGGCACTTAGTTAAAGGAAGCTTACTCATGTTTCAATTGTAAGATAGATAGGAAAGCCACTTCCCAACCATTGCCAGAAAAAAGGAAAAATCGGACAATGGTTAGAAAGTGAGTCACCATGTGAAAACAGAATAAACCACCCACAAAAGATCAACTTCCTGGAAAGGGTCAAACTTACGTTTGGATAAGATGCCATAATAAGGGTAACTATTCTATCAAAGTCACACAAACTTGCATCTGGCCCAACCATGCCACCAAGAATGAGGGACCTCCCTTACATTGCAAGCCAGGTGGAGCAATCGTCCTCGCCATTGAACCAATACCCCATTCTCAAATAGTGTAATTTCCGTTTCCCTGACGTTATTCATCGGCAGTTTGACATCCAAATCAGGCTTTACCCATCACTACCCAGGCCTCTGCTAAATGGGCAAATCCTCTCACTGAAATGTGGATGAGGTTTAGAATTCATTGGATGACATAAACTAAGGCCAAGTTAGAGTCAACAGCCTAGAACCAAAAAATGATACAAAGTGACCATAACCTGGAAAGACAACCCAAACTCACCTCCCAAATCCACACAGACAACGAAAATAAGATAAAAGGATCGGGGACCCGTATCAGGTTAAAAATGCAAGTACAGAACTAGCCACAATTCAGACTGATAATCCATATTGCAGATTGCAGGAAAACAATCCACTAAATCCACAGGACCAAACACTAGCCCAGTTTACAACAGCTTGTGATTGATTGATTATAAACAGACAAAATTCAGAGAATTAAACACAAAACACACCAGGCAGCCACCCATACGGTGAGCGAAGGTTCTCGGATATGTTTCACCAGTCTGGCGTTTCCATAGATCTCCAACACCACAGCGGTAGGCCTCCATTTTATTCATTTTTGCCAATGGCATTCGATTACAGAATTCCCTCAACAAAAACAACAATGAAATCGCAGATCCTCCTTAATCCAAGCTTCGGAGTCAGGTACGCACAGGAGTTGCCATGTTGGTAGATCAGGTAGAACGCAGAGAGACGGGAATTACACGATATAAATACAAATAACAATCACTTTCAAGACCTCCGAAACCTCTCATAAAACCTCTTTTCTTTCGATAATGATAACATAAGTCGATGGGATTAACAATAATTAATTCGTCTATATTTTACATTTCTATATATATCAAAAAAACAATTATAAATTATATTTTCATAAATATATATATAATAAATTAATTAACTTTACTTATCTTGGTGTGTATGTCTTCACAATTTGTTGTTGTAAAGTTATTTTGAAATTTAACTGTATAAATAAAATTAATTTATCTTAATTTAATATTTAAGATTTTTTAAGAAAATTGTTTGATTTTTTTTAATAATTAATTAATTAACAAAACGGACAGTCATACAAGCAAACTACACTAAACTGAACAGCTCAGTCACTTTTTTTTATTCATTTTTTCTTCAACAGATAAAGGCACCATTAAAGGCTCTAAAAACTGCTCTTACCACACAGTGGTGATCTCCTATTATATATAAAAGACTTATATGAACAGAATCCACTCACTCATGGGTGAGATTTTGTTATTTTCTCCTTGATACAGACTTGAAGAAAAGGCACTTGACTGTCCTCTTATCTTCAGCAATAGCACACACTTTTATAATGAATAGTGTTCTAAAAGTAATTACAAAATGTAATTTTATTTTACTAAGTAATAAAAATTAAGCTTTTTTAGAAAGAAAAAAAATAATAATAATAATTAATTAATTTTATTTATCTTGATTTAATATTTTAAATATTAAAAAATTGTTTTGGATTTTTTAATAAATTTAAATTTATATAAATGTATATTGATGAGGATGATCATGATTGTTGTTAATCTTCATTAAGATTAATTTTCATTTATTTAATTTTAAAAATAAAACAAAATAAAATTTATTATTTAAAAGAAAAAGTAAATTTATTATAATGGTTATTATAAATCCATTTTAATTCTAAATCTAATAAGTATGAAGAGAAATTAAAAAATAAAAGTGCAAATAAAAAAAAATTGGGGTAATAGGTGTTGGGGATTCTCTTTGATTTTCGAGGAAACATTGTAACCACCTATGCATGCAGTCTCAAACAAACCACCAATAACCAGATGGAGGTATACTCTCTTATGCAGGGAATCCAAGTGGCTAAAGATGCCTAGATCAAGGACCTCAAGGTCCTAGGGGATTCAATTATGATAATTAAATCAATGTTGGGTGTTATATTCTCGTTAGATTGTGTTCTCTAGGTCTTGATTGCTCGAATCAAAAAAGAATTGGGCTTGTTCATTGATGTCTCCTTCTTCCATGTGCTCAAAAGCTTGAATTTGTAATGTCCCCACTTTGGGACATCAGGGTATTACACAATGTTATGATGACCAGGGTAGCCAGTTGGAGATCATAGCGAGTACAGGAGCCGTTGAGGGATATTTTGGGGTCCAGCTTGCATCGCTCATCCTATTTCATCATTATGATCCATTCCGCACAGGTTGGCGTTGGTTCTGTTGCATTCTGACGATTTCCATGATTTTGAGTATTTTGAGCTATAGATTAACTAAATTCACTAAAGAGGTCATTTTGGGCACAATACTTGGAGGAACCTCTCAGTGTAATAGCTCATTGGGATCGAAAGGAACAACACTACATGATAGGATGATGAGAAGTGACTTTCAGTGGTCAGGGAAGCCACGAGGAGAGATAAGGCGCTTTTCAGAGGTAAAAAGGTTAATTAATTAAATAAATATTAATAAAGTAAAAGTCACTTTGGAGGGATAAGGTGAGCACGAATAAAGAAGAGGCAAGGGCCTCTATTCTCTCATTCATTCATGTATGATTATCATTTTGATATCTGGCTTCTAGCTAGAGAGCCCATATCCTGGGGGTTTTGAGGGTTTTGACTTAACAAACCCTAGAGGACAATTCGGTGGTGAAAGATTCCACCTAGCTTGTCCCAAGCTTGGTCTCGGGGATGCAATACTCCCCCGCACCATTCTAGTTCAGATCTACTTAGTGCAGGAGGGTTCTACACCAACCACAGGCACAGGAAGCGAAGGAGGATACACCATTGGGGGTTTCCAGCAAGGGGGGCGCACCATCTATTGAGGGAAGTTCGTTTCCGTTGATTGGCAAGGCTTTTGGAGAGTCTAGCACCTGGGTTTTGATTGCAGGGTCTTGGCCATGATTTCTAGTGCCTCTTGAGAGAGTTTTATGCCCTAGATGATTCCCTAGAGCATTGGGGCGAATTGGAGAGAAGGAGGGCATTTTTGAGATTCAGATCTATTCAGTTTGGAGAGGTTATACTTCAGATCTGACCCTGAGACTTCACCTAGTGACTTGCAGTGTCCCGATCTACCTTTCTAGCGAGTTTTAGGGCATTTGGAGGCCTCCTTCATCAAGGCCGAAATTGTAGGGTTTGACAATTTTCAAGAGGGTGCATCTCCACTTGAGGATTCAGCATTTGGAGGAGCATTCCTTGGTATTTCGGTTTGATATTTCATGAGGGAACTCTACACATCCCGATCTACAGTTTGGCATCTTCATTGGACTCATTTGGAGGCTTCTTTAGCTAGGCCGAATTATCGAGGGTTTTAGGCATCTAGGGGGGGCACACCATTCCTTGGAGGGAGGCTAGATCCATGAGTTTGAGAGGGATCTTGGAGATTTGAGCACCTGTGTTGTTCTTGCATTTGCCCGATCTACAGTTTGGCATATTCATCGGAGGGTTTGGACATCTTTGACAGCAGGGCCGAATTGTTGAGGCTATTCAGTGTTCCAGCAGGGCGTGGCATCTTCCAGCTTGGGGGTTCGGCACTTCATATGGCTCAGATCTATTCTTACATTGGTATTCATTGAGTATTCAACCTTTGGAGGCTTGTAGTCTTCTATTGGAGCATTTTGTAGTAGCTTCTATTGTGTTTATGGGAGCCATCTGTTGAGCATTCCAGATCGGCCTCACTCTTGTATCAAGTTCTTGCTCATTATATTAATAAAGGTCAGATCTTGTTATTGGTTCCATATTTGGTGTATCTTGTACTTTCATTAATTGTATCTTCAGATCTATGTGTGATTATTGAACATAAACCCTAAGGCCGAAATCAAGAGGTCAACCTGCAAGTAAACACATACAAATAAGTAAATTAGCAAAGTGTTTGACGAAATGCCACAACCAGTAAAAGTTTAAAAAGACACCCAAAACTGCGATGTTCCTGGTATGTTGACTTGGGAACATTACATTGTAGTGGATCCTTGGGCTAATAGAGCATTAGCTCTAACCATCGGTGACACAATTAATAGAGGGGTTCTTTATCATAGCCAAAACCCCTAGAGAATCCATGAAACGATTCTTTCACCATCAAACTTTAACTTCACACAATATGAAGGTAGTGAAGCAGGGTAATGGCATCAAAAAGAGTGAGTGGAGGGCACCAATAAGTACATGTTTCATGTGCACAATAAATACTCCTTCATGTGAAGAAGAGTGTGGCTTGATTTTACGTAGCTATTGTGTGATAATGGTGGAGCCAGAGTGGGGAATTGGTTTCAAGTTCGGCCTAGAATCAATACTAACAATTTTCATGGTAACTCTCCTTGTCGTTGGGATTCTAGTCGTTTTATTCTACAATCCCGTGTATTAAGTCACGCATTGAATGTTTAGTTCGACGATTTGTCGAGAACCTGAGGATAAAGTCAGACATCCTTCTGCTTGCATAGCATGGTTCCAACACTTTTTTGAATTGATTCACCTCATATCTAAGGTCGTCTTTGGTTCTGAATTACTAGGTTTAAGTGGCAATTACATTTTATGCATCTGTCTTATTTCTAGTTCACCTACTCAATTTCAAAGGTCGTTTTTTACTATGTTCACGGTCCCGATCTTGGTTATGTTTCGTCTCTTTGGAAATTAAAAATGGTTTAGCATCTGGGGGATCAAAGAACTTACACACAGAGGAGGAACTTCGGTTTTTGGTTGATTTCCTTGTGGTTATCATTCTAGGCTCCGATTCCTAGCTTTTTGTTTTATGCTAAGTCTCATTTTCAGCATAACAAATTCACACGGGTTTCAATCATCATATTTTAATTATGTAGAAGTATATTCCTCCATTTTCTACTTTGTTTCAAGTCATTATTGTACAGTGTTGCAGTGGAACATCGGTTTTCATTTTGGCTCGACCTCTTACCCAGATTTTGGAACAAAGCCCATCAAAATGGATAATAGAGACACCATGGGGTTTTGACGCATCTAAGAAGGCACAAGGTGATTGCTCATGCAAATAGGAGCACATTGTTATCCATAACAACCAAGATCCAGGAAATTAAGCAAAATTGTATTTCTCAACATACCAACATAATGAGGATTCTAGTCCAACAAAAGTAGAGAATTGATATTCTCGAACTAGAATGCATGATGCTAAGAAATATAGCCTTAAACCTCTCCAAGGACTCCATGTCTGCAGTGTCCACCAATAGGGTGGTTGATACCAATAGTGACATTATTTTAGCCCTGCTACTGGAATAGAGAAACCAAGAAGTTAAAAATTTATCAAAGGTCAAGTATTTCCATGTTTTATGAGAGCAAAATGTTCTTGCAAACAATTGCGCCAATTAAGTCATTATATTGAAAACGAGGGAAATCATGGTTAATGGTAACCTTAGTCATCAACCAATTACGTAGTCTAATATGAAGGACAGGGCACGTCACGTCCATTTAATTACACACTTGGCATCATACAAGGAAAGGTTGTTGTTTAGTGGAATATCTAATGTGAAGGGACTGTCTCCCTGAACTCACATGAAGCAACATTCATTCTCAAACAAAATTGAATCCATGAGAGATTTACTTTGGCACCATTGTGGGATAATGGTGGGGATAGATGATTATTTGGGGTGGAGTTATATGTTGAGTTTTGGGTACCTTGGAAAGTGGTCCCCTTAAGTTATTGAGTGTCTAACTCAAAGGGGGGAATATTTGACCCTCACCACTTTACTTTATGTTATAAAGTCAGAGTGACTTTATTAGCACTTAAAACATAAAGTGACTTAAGAAACTTAAGTCAAGGGGATATTTAATCTCAACCCTTGATCTTGGTTGGACTAGATATAATATTGGCCATTAGTTTCCTAGGTTAGCCTAAGGATGAGGCTAAAGGATAGGAAAGGAGGGAAAAGGGTTTCATTGTTCACTTGAGAGAGTTTAATGAAGAGAAGAGAGGAGAGGAAGAGCAAAAGAGAAGGGGAGCATAAGCTTTTGAGAGGAGGCGCACTTGTGAGGAGGGCGCACCAAAGGTTGAGGGCACATAAGCTCTTTGAGGGTGCACCATTGGAGTGGTGAGCTCAAGGTTGGAGAGGGGCACACTTTGTAAGAGGGTGCACCATTGGAGAAAAAGGGGGTGCATTATTCAAAGGGGTGCATCAACAAAGAAGGGGGACACACTAAGTATAGGGGTGCACGAGCAAGTGAAGGGGGTGCAAATCCCAAGGAGCTTTCAAAGCCAAGCTCAAGTGGAGTTGGCTAGTGTAATAAGTTCCTCTTGATTAATTCTATGTTGTACTATTCATCATAGATCTCCATAATAAATATGCTCTCAAATTGGTTTTCCCCACGGGGTTTTTTCCAGGGTCATGTTAACCAAAAATACTTGTGTTAATCTTGTGGTTTGCCTATTTCATTATCAGGAAATTAGAGTGTAAAAATCTAGAGGGTATTTACTATTTTGTGGAGTTTTATATGTGCTAATTATGGACAACAAACTACCTAATTAAACCCATCTAAACAACAACCATAAAAGAGCAATAAATCATATCCTAAAGGGAAGATTCAATGAGCAAAAGTTTTAGACCTGTTGGTTGTCCTAAACAGCAGCAAGGACAGTCCTAAAACAACCTTGAAAATTGTACCTAAACTTGGTCAAAGACATACTTGTTAGGAAGCCTCTTAGGAACCTCAAAATTATTCATTATAGGAGTGCAAGCTCTATATCCGGTGTAGCGAACTTGAGCTCATTGAATTGGTTAAGATGCTTGGTCTTTCTTCTGCGCCTAAGCACGGATGAGCCAACTATTTTATCCTTCTCTCTTTCAATCACTAAGTGTCTGGGACAATTGGTTGGGGTACAGAGGCTGCATCCTGGGCCCTTATCCCTAGCGGGGTTGTATTTCTATTTTTTAATGCCTCTAAAAGTTTACAATGCTATCTTTCCTTACCGGGTGTTCTCTTACCAACTTTTGGTTTTGGTCTGGGTTGGGTAGAGACCTTGTGGTTCCAAAAGGCTTTGTTTCTCCCTTCTTTTGTGCACGGCGTCTTCTATAGTCATTTCTAGGGAGGGGTTTCTCTTTCCCCTTCTTACTAATGGTATCCTCAGCGTGGTTCCTCCAGTTCAAGTTTAGAGCTCCCTCCAATTAAATTCTTGGTCTTAGACATCTTTGTAGCAAAGCGAACCAATGTTATTGAATTTCCAATTTTGCAAATGGTGTTGCACAACATTGGTCATCAAATGGATTATAGAGAATTGCAAGAAATCAAGCGAGCATTGAGAAGCCATGAGGAGGCCATCCAAGGTAACAAAAGTTCTATTATGGTATCTACACGAAGAATTTAGGAACTGGATAATTAGGTAACCTCACAAATTGCCACAATAATGGGTACTTTGGTTCAATTCAAGCATCAAATCTCCGTGTTGGAAGTAAGCTACAACATGCTCCGCACTATGGTCATAAACTTGTCCAAAGGAGAACAATTAGGTGCATCTAACCAGATATAATATATCAATTCCAATTGTGGGGCTCTCAGGGAAGATGAAACTATTCATCGACTCCGAGAGAATGCATAAATTGTCAAAGTGGACTCAAACTCTACCAAAGCAACTCAAGATGAAGCGATCAGTCATCATGCTTTTTGTCAATGGTGTATGTTTTTTAAAGTAGTTATTTTTTTAGGCCATTTTTTATAATTTATACCACTAAGTTCTATTGGAAGTAGTGGCTATCGACTTTATTGGGTTGTAGCTATAAGATAATAGTTTGTTCTCCTTTAAAATATTGTTTGAGACTTCTTAAAGTAGATTCATGATGTATATTAGTTGCAAGCCTCACTACACTGGTTGCAAGCTTCGCTACAGTGTTTTGCTTAATACAAATATCTTCCAGTTATGATATATATATGTTTTTTTTTTTCACCAAAAATTAAAAAAAACACACACACATATGGATACTCCCTTTATAATATAATAAAATATGTGTATACACACATATGACTACTCCTTTATAATATAATAAAATAAAATAAAAAATGAGAAAATAATTTATATAATATATATATATATATATATATATATATATATTTGTAAATAAAAAGTATTGTATTAGCTTTAACTAGCAAAATTTACACATGTCTAAGTATACACTAGAGCTTGCCACCTGTTTTTTCCACAGTAGTGGAAACCAGAACACATGGACAATATTGTTCAAAGACCAAAATAGGACATCTGTCGAAAACATGGGGACTTTCCACCTGTTTTGCCACAAGCGTGGAAACCAGAACATTCGGTAGACTGAGTGCCCGGACCAGCTAATGAACCAAAACCAGAGTTTGAAATGCACCAAAGACTTGACACTAAGACCAGAGAAAAAAACAGTAAAGGGACTAGACATGAGGGGAACCTGGGCGTCCGTCCTAGCGAACTTTGAAGGCAAATGGCTAGTAGCAAGTCAAGCATCGAATTTTCATAGGCTCGCTTGACAGGGAGTTGTACAAGACGTCCAAGCCCTTGCTGAGGGTGTGTTGGTTATGCAGTTTCTCTGCCAAATCCTTGCGCATCTCGAAGATCAAGACCAAGTGGTCTTTCGTGAGCCTGCAAGAGCTGGGAGCCGGGTGAGCATGCTCTTCTGTGTCGTCTTCATTCCAGCATTCATCTCAATTTATTCAAGGGTCCTCATCCTTAGCAGCGAAAAAATTCTTACCAGGGTCCTCCTTATGAAGAGGCACTTCATCTTCAACCATGCAACCTGTCTCGGCTGGCTTCGAAAAAATCAAAGGGGTGATAATGCATGTGGTTGATCATTGTTCCAAGGTGGCCTTCGGTGAATTTGGAAGAATTTCCTCCTAGTTGGGAGAAATATTCTCTTCCACCGGACATCCTCCGTGGAGACCCTTTGTGTTTGATGAACGGGGCTCTGATTGAGCCGCCTCATACCAATTATGAGCAGAGTAGGGTGAGCGGGCCAAGCTACCACTTGGGATGAGAACGAGAGAGGTTGCTCCCGAGCGTTTGTGCCTGTCGAACTGGTTGTAATAGGTTGGCCCGTGTCGGGACTTACCTCTCTTGCGAGGCATGGCTAGGCAAAGCACAGGGAAAATGAAATCGATAATGGGGTGGCTAGAGGTGCGAGCGAGAGACAGAGGATGAAATGCTAAGGCACATAGCATAGCAAGCAGAATGAGACGTTGAATTGAAGCCAAATGCTAGAAATAATACCCCCCGCAGGACGAAATGAGCAGGAGGACAAAGGAGTTGATGGTTTTGGTAGCCACGAGTGCTAGATTAATGGGCAATAGCTATATTGTACGAGTGCCAAGGAGTCGAACCCGAGTCTCCATTAAGACCCAACGCACCGAGCCTTGATGGAAATGAATGCTAAGCATAACAACTGGACAGGGGAGGAGGGTGGCGACGAAGGGCCTTAACTACCCTCATATCCTCCACAGATGTTGATAAGTGCACGCCATGTATCACCCCATCCGTGGATTTTTATAATATTAATAAAATAATATTTAAAAATAAATCAATATCCTTTAACTATTTTAAAATAAATAAATAAAAATAAAGTAAAAAATAATTATACCCATTTAAATTTATACATAAATAGAAATTTACTATAACTAATTTAACATGAGTTAGGTGTCATGATTTAATTTAAGAATTTTTAAATTATCATTTTTAAGCTATCTTTTTCTTAAATATTTAACATGAGTTAGGTGTAATGATTTAATTTAAGAATTTTTAAATTATCATTTTTAAGTTATCTTTTTCTTAAATATGTTAAATATTGTAATTTGATATACCATCACATAATTATATCAATATTTTATGAATGATTAAATTTTTTTTTAAAAATAATATTTTTTTTTTGTTTGTTAATTTGTGCGGAACCTGTTGGCTACGCGATTAACCTGTGGCTTGAGAAACCACGACTCAGGGGCATCTAAGCCGTCAAAATCACCCGGGGATCGCACCCGGCCTGAGCCACACCAACCCTTAACATGGTTGGATATCACCCGGGGATCGCACCCGGCCTGAGCCACACCAACCCTTAACATGGTTGGATTTTTTGTCCCCGCAGGTTTCGAACCGGTGACTTTAACATCACGGAGTGGCTTAATAACACACTCCGTCACCGACTGTTCTACACCTCTGGGACTTTTTAAAAAATAATATTAAATAAATAAAATTATTATTAAAAAAATATTTATATAAAGAAACAAGTTAATAAGTGAACAAATTTATGTTTTTTTTTGGAATTTTTTTAAATTAATTTTTTATCATATTTTTTAATATTCATTAATTTAAATTAATATTTAACAAAAAAAATTCAAAACTTTTGAAAAACTTTTATTATAAAAAACTAAACATGAATTTTCCCAAATTAAATTTTTGTTATATTTTTTAATATTCATTAATTTAGATTAATATTTTTATCATTTATATAAAATTATAATTTCTAACAAAGTTCTTTACAAAAATTTTGAAATTTTTTTATTATAAAAAACTAAAACTAAAATGTTATGATATATCTTTTTTTTTTTCTTTCTTTATAAGCAAAGCGGCACATCAAAATTTAAACTGATGTTGAAAATTGACTCTTTTCATAAGCTAGTAGATTATAAATTGAAACGAATTGAGAAGTATGTCATAAAGCATATCAACTATATGTCAATCAACAATGTTGATAATTATGTTAAGGGAAATATTGTTTTTCTTTCTTATTTTGTTTCTCAAAGTATATTTGAGAAAACTTTTTCCCCTTTTCTTAATATGTATAAAATATGTTTATCAATTTGTAATTTAATTATATTTTTATCAATTTGTAATTTAATGATTAGAATTAAATATTGTTATGCAAATATTTTAAATTCAAATTTTATCATATATGTGAAAAAATGTTTAATCTTATAAACTTTATTTTTCTTTTATATGAAAAAATGTTTAATAAATTTTATTTTTCTCTAATCATTAAAAAAAAATACTTAACATATATTTAATTAACTAAATTAACCTAAGTAAACCCCTTTTCAATATGAACAAATATCCATATCCCTCATCAGATGGGATGGGATGATTGCTTATCATGCCTTTGTGTTATGTTCTTCAATAATATGGGGATCAAAAGGCCTTACAAACATAATGAGGATCTTTTTTCAATCGATGACGTCATGTGAAAAAACTATTATTTTATAAGATTCCAAAATAAGCAAGATTCGGCTATACTAGGAAAAGGCTACAAATACATATTGGAGTAAGGTGGGGAATTCATTAAGTCCAAAAACATATTGGAGTAAGGTGGGGAATTCATTAAGTCCATATTGTTCTCATGGTTTAAGCTATGCATTTACTTTATTAATGACAATTTAATGGGAATCCAAAACAGAAGGAAGAGTGAATAAAAAAGTTTTCCTTAGTTTAAATTCTTCTATGCAACTTGAAAATACGAAGTTGGAATTATTGATGATATTGGATTAACATGTTGCATTGAATATTTACTTGTACACATAGCCCATCACACTCTAGGAATTACTTTAGCCCAAACAATTAGACTAATGATCACCTAAACCTTGTGTTTTTGTTATTTTGGTTAATAGAAGTTCGCGTGGTCTTATTGGCACATACCATGGTAGGATATTCAACTAGGGTGAAATAAAAAAAGGGAGTAGTAGAGAAACTCGGGGTTGGACCAAGTCCCTACACACATATTCAAAATATATACAATGAAGCTCCTCGTACCCTTACCTCATTTTACTTGATAGATGAGGTAGTGATAAATCCATCCACCATTATGAAAGCTATTGAGCATTAATAGCATTAAAGTGCGTCCTTAACAAGGGAGATGGAGCTGCAGTAGATTAGACTAGATTACTTCTCACATGGTTGGTCTCTTAAGCAACTACCTTGTTGAAATGATGGAGATAATTTCTTGTTCTTGCCCATTTCAAGAGATCTGTGGAATATGGATATTTACTTTCCTCTACCTAATCGCAAATTGATTCACTACAGAAATGTGTAGCATATTAGAAATAATGAGTCATTATTAGGAAAATACCATTTTGCAAAGGTTTTTTTCAAGCCTTAACCATCATAGAGGATTTTCGTAAATGTG
The DNA here is from genome assembly GCA_009831015.1 of Picea engelmannii. Lineage (NCBI taxonomy): Eukaryota > Viridiplantae > Streptophyta > Pinopsida > Pinales > Pinaceae > Picea > Picea engelmannii. The sequence goes on from ML780334.1 coordinate 416,114, forward strand.
TTTGCAAATGGATTTGCAACGTTTTGTATCTCATGTTTTGTAGTGCGCCATTTTCAAATGGGCAAAACAATGTGCATAATCCAACAATGCTTTGGTGCTCCTTGTTCACAATGCAATGAACAACACCTACCCAAAAAAAGACCATGACATGTGTTGGTGTGTTCAACGACACATGTAGCACCATTGCATAGATGTTTATTTTCTAATGGAGTCTTGTCATGCAATGGTATGCCACATTTTACCCAATGCACTATCTAACAAGGTCCATGATTCCCCAATTTTAATATATTAATGCACCCATTTGATAAAAATACACAGAAACCAGGGTGCACGCTTTGCATTTAATATTGGCCATACACTTGTGTCAAGTGGTGTGAGAATATCGTACGACATACAATGACCATGGATGTTTTCAAGCACACTCTTGAAAATGCACTAACTAAAGGAGACACACCGATGTGTCAATCTAGGAGGCACACTAGTGCTAGAGTAAAAGTAAAAATAACACTCATTTTCAATTTCATTTTCATTTATGTCTTTTATTAGTGCTCCATTTGTTGATGAGCACTAATGTGCCATCATAGTTTAAGTATAGCCCGACATTCTACTCCCAATTTACTCACAATTTGTCCCTTGTACTCGTGTTTCTTTATCTATGCAAAGTAGGGTTTTTAAATTCCTCTTCAAAAACCCTAGTGTGTTAGGCTAGGAGACACACTAGTGCTAGGGTAAAAGTAAAAATGATCCTCATTTTCATTTCACTCTTTTTTCAATGCTCCATTTGTTCATAAGCATTGGTGTGCCATTATAGCTTGAGCATGCCCCGTTGCTTTTCTCCCAATTTGCTCACAATTTTCCCTTTCTACTATTGTTTCTTTATTTATGGTAGAATAGGAAATTTGAAATTCATCTTCAAAAGCCCTAATGTGTCAAGGCAGGAGGCACATTGGTGACAGGGTAATAGTAAAAATAACCCTCTTTTTATTTCATTATTTTTTTAGTACTCCATATGTTGATAAGTACTAGTGTGCCATCATAACTTTAGTTTGCCCCACTGCTTTGCTTCCCATTTGCTCACAATTTCCCCCTTGTACTCTTGTTTCTTTTTCTATGGTAGAGTAGGTTTTCAAAATTCCTCTTCAAAAAGTATCACAAATCTTTAGACCCAGTGCCATGTATCCTTGACAATAAGCACCAAACCATGTAAATCTGTTAGTTTTCATTTTTTACACATTTTAAAGTTTTTTTCTAATATTAGCAATTATAACTTTTTCCTTTTTTCATACATTTTTTTTTGTAGTGTGTTGTTTTAGTGTTTAATGCACCATTTCATAGAACACTATTTTTTGTGTCTGGCACATTTCTTTGCAATGACATGCCTCAAGTACATAAGCACTTCATGAAAAAAATAAAAGGAACAAAATTAACTGCTATGCAATAATGCACCTATAGTAAAACAACATACCACCAATCTGACATGTGACAAGTAGAGGAGTTGTGCAATGTGTAACTACTATGTGCTTGCACTATATAGTCATGGCAGAAAGCATCTCCATGCTACCTTGCATGTAGTTAGTGCATTGATCATGATAATGCACACCATTGTTGCAACACACATCAACTTGATGGTGTTACATAAGTGGTAAACATTGTTGTCCTTGAGACACTGGATATGTGTGAGGTAGGTGGGCATGGATTTCCATCAAGATTGTACTATGTCAATGAACTTGTACTAAATCATTGCAATATCAACCTGGCTATGTGATGCATAGTTTTCAAGTGGCTACATTGTATAGTCTCGATGTCAATTCCTACCCACCTACCTCACAGTTTCATGGTGCACTAATGATAACAGGGCACATTAATGATGCAACACATGTCAATGTAATCATACCACATAAATAGTGCATGATGTTATCCTCGACGTACCATGCACATGGAAAGAAGTAGGGTACCACTTACCACTAGGAATATATGGTGTTGGTTCTCTTGTCATTTTGGGGTGCATTGTTGTGACATATATAAAGTTATAAAGATAGGGCACAACAATGTGCTAGTTTGATTAGATTTATGTGGGTGAATTGATTCATCATTTCCTTTGACAAAGAAGATGATGCACTGGTAAAATTTTGGTCTCACCTAATAAAATTAAGTTATAGTTTATTAGTAAAATTAATAACTAAAACATTACAATTCTAATCATTTTGTTATGTCAATCAGGATCCTTCACCACCTCACCTTCCTCCAAAGTAATACAACATTGTGAGGGAATTGATTGCAAATGAGAGGGTGTGAGAGAGACCCACAACCCCCAATTCATATGCATATACACATCTCTCCTATAGGATCTTGCAATCTTCAAATTTGGTGAGGAGGAAACACTCTTGAAGGTGAAGAATGATTTCTTGAGGTAGTTGATTCATTGTTGGGATTAGGTCATCAAGCTTTTAGGGTTGGGACTGACAATTGGTTTGCTCCATTTAAGGACAAAATTTATTTTATTATGGGTATATCTAGAAGGGGGAAAGATACTCCCATTTTCCTTGATGTGCCTAGGGGTGCTATTGAAGAGTCATGGATGGCATACACACTAAGGTATTCTAGTATTAAGGAGATTTAAGCAGGGGCATATAAGGTCATTAAGGAACAACTATGCATTGAGGGTTTTTCAAGCGAGGAAGTGTGGGTTGCTAGTCTTATAGTACGTATATTTGGTCCTACCCATAGTGATGGAAAATGCACAAACTATGCCTTAGGTGGAGATATATTTTTCTAGGATGTTTTTATCATGCATTGGACCTAGCTTGCTTAGTGGATGTGTAAGGAGGGTTGGATCCTCTTGTGCATTTGAGTTTTGATGTCTATTTTTGAGAGGTTTCTAGTTACTCTACCCACCTATGACTGCCTCCTTAGCTTTCCATTTCCCATTGCTTGTATGCACACATCAAGGGGTGATGATTCCCAAGACCATGTAACCAATAGTTCCATGTAAGAGTGCCAGTTAAACAATAATTTCCATGCTAGATAGTCTAGATGAGCCAATCTTTGACTTCATTGCATATCCACATGTAAGCATGTATTGGTGTTATCTTGAAACTCTGCCCCTTTCTATTGATGAACCACTTGACAATAGAGGTAAACATAACCATGCTCATTATAGTTATGATCATTTAATTTATGACATGTTTTATTGTGCATGTACATAATAAGATTGTGTGTAGATCAAATAATTTGTGTGGTCGATTACTTTGTAGATGTTGGTCATTTCATGAATGTGCCATTCCCAACCCATGGATTTGGTTCATACAAGAAAAATTATCTTGTTGCTTAGCTTGGGACCTGTGGAGCAACAATGATAGAGGTTTATGTTAGAACCCTATGTGATTCACTATTGAGATATCATGGTGGTCAGTATAACCATTATTCATGATTCAAAAACAACACTAAAGGATCCTAAGGGAGATTCCACAAGATTTAACATGACTATTTTCGTATTTTCTCAAGGTGTAGGTTATCATGTTGCATGACATTGACATCGACATCACAAGAGACATCGTGACCCGACTACACCTAATGACCTTGACAGTGGTGTCAAAGGGTGGTGTTGATGTTGAGGGTGATGTTTGTTACATATGGTTGTGGCACCGGTATTAAAAGCGACAATGTTGAAGATGGTGGTGGTGGTGGTGTTGAGGGTGGTGGTACTAAAATTAGTGTTGTCATTCCTAGTACTACATCTATTGATCCTATGGACTCTACTCATCTTATGATGCATTGTATATTTGAAAACACACTTACTTATGTATATTTGAGCACACACTAACTTACATCTATGTGGATATGTATGCTTGACTTTTGATGATATTTTTATATGCTTTTTTTACTATAACACTTTTGTTGCATTACTTATTACAGACATGGTTATATTTTGTGGCATTGCTTACTTATTGTCACGATGAAGTCAAAATTATTGTCCCTAGTTCAACTACATTAATAACATTAATTATTTTTTTATTGTCATGATGAATTTAAATTTAATTTTACATGTTGTAATAATAAAATATTTGAGTTGTTTAGAAAAGTTTATATGGCACTAGTTTAAATTATAATAATTGCATTCATTAATAATAATATAGTTTTATTTTATCACATCACTTGTTAATTGCAATCATGACAAAGTTAAATTTATTATTAAAAGTTCAATCACATTTAAGTTGAGAATAACATCACTTAATTTATTGTTACGATGAAATTAAGTTTATTTTTATATGTTCACGAGAACATTACATTTTACTTGTCCAAGGGGGTTGGATTCATCAGTGAAGAATGAGGAGTTTTTTATTGATGACTAATGTTTACTTCCCATTAGGGCTTCTATCCCTTGAGGTTTCCATGGGGGCACCCAGAGGTAGTGGTCAAGCATGTGATGCTTACATTGTACTCCTCGTGCACACATAAGTGGGTCAAAGTCCACCCTCTTGTCATCCTTAAGAATGGACAATAATCGTTATGGCTATGGCCATAAATTTTTATCCTCAAGGGTTAGCTCAATCGATTAGTGTCATTGTTTCCATGGCATTATCAATAATCTGATGCATAGTGCATGTCCTTGGTTCGATTCCCTTGGGGTTGGGCATACTAAGTCTATGTTGCCTACTTTATACTAGCTTACATCTAGGGGAAGTGCCCAAGAGTTTCTTGGGGAGTTATTTCCAAGGGAAAATGTTAGGCATATGTTGGAAGTTAGAGAATTGCGGAAGGAAGTGGATTCCTTCATGGGCATACAGTGCATGAAACACCTAGAAGTCACAAGGAAATTGAGCTCTCTACAGTAGTTGGTTGGATAAATTGTGGCTCATCTTGGTGTTCCCCCATCTATAGTTTCCTCTCCCTCTTCAATAGATTCAATCCCATCAATGGATCCCTCCATCTATGGCCTTTCTTCAGGTTTAGAGGAGCATACGGGCCCAAAATGCTCTCACAATTTGGAACTAGATGAAGGCATATGTGAGGTTTGTCTTGTTGTCACACTTGAGGAAGAGAGATGTCTTCATGCTAGTGGAAATGTCTAAAGAGATCGCAAGCAAGCAAACACTCATAATGGACATGGAAACTAACATTTGTATTCTCTTGTTTTCTTATGTTTTGGCATGTAGTTTATTTACTTGAGCAATTTGTAAGGCAATATACCTACTAAACCACTATAATTTGGAATAGGGAAACCACTATAGTTTGGAATAGGGAAGACTGATCCAATGGGTTGAGAAACCTTTAATTTCATGTTTTGGATATTTCACTATAACCTCTTCTTTATTTTTATATTACAAAGTTGTTTGGTTCGGCTATGACATTTTGTAATGTAAAATATAACCATTATTGTGAAAAAATTTATATTACATTTTACCTAGTTGGAAATGTTCATGCATTATGCATTGTGCTTTGTGGGCACCACTTGAAATGAATTTGATAATAATTACAATTATTAATGTCTGAGACACTTGAATGCGTGGTAAAGCTAACTAAAAATAGGAAAAAATGAAATTTTTATTAATGATTGAAACACATACAATGGATTAAGGAAAAAAAAATACAAAATTTCTCTTAATTGCGAGTATTTTTTTTTAAAGATGGCGTTAAATTATATGCATGGGATGACATTAGGCGATATGATTAATTCAATGTAATGAAAAAACAATCATGCTTGGAAAGATTGATTATATAATATAAATATCCCATCATTTAACCTCTTGGAATAACTTATTATATGTAAAAGAAATTTAATTTTATTTAAAAATTAACCACTTAAATGCATAAGGGTTAACTTAATACATTTTATTCAAGATTGTCATCATCTATGTTCACATTCTAGTTTGTCATAACAATAGTGTTGTTCTAAAAAAACATGTATTGATCTAGGATCATGTGACAAGACAAACCACCAATCTATTGGGAGTATTGTTGTTATTGGTGTCAACGACAAGGGTGTTGAGGAAAATATATGAATTGTCTTACTCAAGCATTTTCGAATCTTGCTTGGCTAAGGCAAGATAGTCGGGAATATCACCCTATGTTTATAGCCTAAAAAATTGTTTCCCAACCCACAAGTATTAGTTACAAGGGCTTAGGATGATTTTTTAAAATAAAAGATTGCTGCAGAATTCAACATTTTTATATAATTTTCTGAATATAACAGATGCAAAAGTAAATGTGGAGACAAAAACAAAAATACCAAGTCACATATTAACACAGATGAGATAGAATAAAAATCACTTATTTCATTCCAAGAAATCAAAAGAATCGTTCTCTTTACAAAATTCCCTGAGGAAGTTTGGACCAAAGTCAAACTTAGATATCCCTGATGAAAACCATACAAAAGGACTCTGACAGGAAGTAAAAACTGAACTTTAAAATTTGGATCAGCTTGCCACAGATTGTTTCCCACTTGACTCTGCACAATATCCTTTATCAGTCATGAAATATAATTCATAAACATACAGGTCTACACAGACTATCAAAGATAGATCAACACCTCTGAAACAAGCATCTGAATGATATGGTTCAACCTTGAACCTTGTTGTCTACAATAGGACCCTGCTGTCATAAAAGAGATTCAGGCTTTTAATGAATTGAACAATGAATGAAAACTGAACCATCTCAATAAAACTTAAGAACAAACCTTAGTATGCTTTCTCATTCTATTCTCATTTTGTTCTTCCTTCTCATTTTGCTTTTATGCATTCCAAATTAGTTGAAGCAATTCAACTACCTCTTTTAGTTAAGTTAACTAAAACTCAACTAACTTTTAGTTTAGGGGAAAAATTAATATAATAATAATAATAATGGTCTTTTAATAAATAATAACTAGTAGGTTGGACCCCTTGCGACTCCCTTTAATTTCATAACAAAAATAAACACAATTAGAAAATAAATCAAACACATCCCTCCTTGTGGCTCCCATTATCATTTCCATAATTTGAAAATTGAATATCAATGATATTTTAAATCATATCCAAACATATAATATCCAAAATATCCAAAAATAGTATGTTGTCCAAAACCTTCAGCAGTCCACTGTTCTTAATAAAACAATAATAAAGTATAATAAAAAAACGTATTTGCCACTTTGGAAGCAATTTTCCCTTTATTGTTGCTATCCCCTTTTGACTTTCCTGAATTAGCCTTAGGTTGTGTAGAGCCTTGAGTCTTGATCTCACTAATGACATGAGAACAATCATCTTTCAAGTGCATGTGGGATGAAATAGATTTGACTGAATCACTTGAGGGAGAGGAGGAGGAAGCAACAACTTTTCCTTTGTCATGCATGTGGTGGGCTTCGGTTTTGAGTATTTTGCTTACGTGGGAGGATTGTACAGGTGAGTGTGCAGGGGGAATCTGGACATTTGGGTTAACAGGTGGAGGAGCAGCAGGTAGAGACAAATTTGTCTAGCCATGATGTTGGGAGACTATTGGGTGAACAATTTCCCGCCATCCGTAATTCTTGGGAACTTCAGGTTACAACGAAACATGAGGGGGCATAGGGATACCAGGGACATGTTGGGGTTGGAAGGGAGGCCTCTCTGGTCTAGGTTGGACTACCCCTTGTCCATTCCAATTGAAAAATCCAGCTTGAAAGAGCTGGTTTAACTCTTGAGGATTTGCATCAAAATGTATTGAGAATCTGGGCCTTCTAGGCCCTCTGTTCCAATTTCCTCTGCCCTGTTATTTCGACCATGACTTCCTATGCTGAAGAAGCTCATCCTGTATGCAATGATTATTAACAACTATCTTCTTAAACAAACCATACATGACAATCTCTTAATATGAAACAAAGTTTGGCTCAACAATCACATCAGACCCATGCAATCCAATCCATGAAATTCATTCAATAATTGTCAATGAGCAGGGGGTGAATTAGGGTTCTGGGATATCTGAGGGGATTGTATTGAGCGAAAAAGTGAGAAAATGAAAGGGAGTAAGAACACGATTATTGCTCAACAATTCATTAAATAATCGATTGTGCAAGAATAATCAAATCATATCAGCTGTGATCCATCTCTGTGTTATTTCTTAATTACTGTAATATAAAATTTTAATTTAATTTTAAGAACATGGCGTGCAAAATGAATTTGGGATTGTGAGGGGATTTGTAATGAGCGAAAAAGTGAGAAAATGAAAGGGAATAAGATGGATATTGTTCTTAAAATAAATTAAATAAATCAACTATCATAACCCTGTTCAAGTTTTAATCCAAAAAGATTCCAATTCAAGACCAAAGCATTCACTGTGTCTCAATTTCATCAAACTGCTTGTTGTCTCCATAATAATTAAATTTCCCAAAAATCCTCAATTTATAACAGTCTCTGTATTATAACTCATATAAACAGTTCCATTCAACAATACTGTATATTATAGCGTTGATCTCTTCCTTTTAAAATAAACAAAACATGCACAACAATATGCTCAACATTTATCCCTGACAACCAATAATGCACCACGATAAACAATCAACAGTCATTGTTCATCAATTTACAATCGGTCCCTATTTAAATGTACACGAGTGTCTTTTCAAAAAAATGGACAGACTTAAAAGCGTGCTCGATCATACACAGGTCTTCAATCATATCAATCGAAAAAATCTTGAATTGATAACAACAATCAACCCAAACATAAACCTCGAGCTTGATCTCTGTGTGTATACTTCTTTCTTAAACAATCGATAGTCTGTACGACGATTCCAATATAACTATATCATATATGAAGTGAACAGAACTAAACTGCCACACATGCACCTTTTTAACTTACCAGAACCCTGATCGGGCTTGGTAAAACTCACACAAGTGTTTCTTTAAGCAATCAAAATCATGTTGGATTAAACACACTGATCGAGACCATAAACACATAGAAAGGCAACTCTCGGCTGTAAGCAATCGCTCATTTTCTTTCTTTTTTGTTCAAATAAATTCATTGCAGAAAGACCAGACAGAGACTTGACCAAGAGGATGGATTTATAACAAGACATCATGTGTCTTTAAAATTCCGCAGTCATTAAACTGATCACCCAATACTTGACAAACCCCAGAATGTGCTCGAGGAGAGCATAGACAAGTCAGAGTCAAAATCGGGCTCTGTCAAAAATCAAATGCAGGGAGGCATCGCAAGTCTGTTTATCATTTTAAACAAAAACACAGAGAGCTGACAGTCTTGCAATACTTATATGCATTTCACCATAGATTAACAACCACACACCAAAAAAATTTTTTGAAAACGAAACAGTAGTGAGCCATACAGTCCTTTGACTTATTACTCCAAGCCCTTGACATAACCATAAGTTAACACCTGAGGAGAGACAAAGGCAATTCGAGTAAAATAACCCATTGCATGTAGGTGCGTCTAACAATTGCAGAGAAGAGACGAGGGTTAACTTAACAGTGGCGGGTATTCAACCACAACGAGATAATGTCTCTTTCCAATCACCCCGGAGGTTAATAACTTTTGACATCAACAACAGTGAGGACACACACATTTTTTGTGAAGGAATGCCAAGATATAACTTGTATCAATTCAATACCCACACATGCCTGTATTAACGTTCGGGGCAACCAAGATTGGATCTTGCGACGCTTTCAATGAAAAGACAATGAGAACGGGTTATCAACCACAACTCAGGGTTTGAAGAAAAGAACACACCAACTGTTGGCAGTTTCTCTGCAACTGGATAAGGATTACCACAACAGCCGAGAGGGAAATGAGTTGACAGACACCGATACACAAAACGGTGGATAAAAACCCTCAACCATCAAACTCAGAGCCTTATTGCACCACTGCCACTATTATTCCACAGAGACCCATCATAAAACCACATTGATCGAGCAAACAACCAACACACAAACTTAATAATACCCATTTCTCTGCTTACAATTGCCAATATTTTACAGTCATCACAGAGAACCATAACACCATTTTACACACAACTAAAAATCTCAAGAACACACTGAATCCGAGAATCACTGGGCCACAATTTGGTTCATAAAACAGAGAATCCATCATGGATGGAGAGAAATGAAGCATACCTGTGATAAAAACACTTAAATGACGGGTTGGCCGATCTTTCCCTTCCAAAAACCTGAAAACGCAGAGCTTCACAACCAACAGAGCGATAATGCAACAATGCAACAATGCTAGGGTGATGGGCGGTAGGGAAGGTTTGGAGTGACATGCAGTAAATGCACGTCGCTTCTTCACCTGGCCCCATTCAATTCCAAGTACGAGACAACCCAATAATCATAACATCCACCAATAAATCAAACCATATAACCAATGCATAATCAATGCCATTCCATCGTAAGATCTGAGACCATATCTATTGCATAGTGCGCCACCCGAGATATTTCAGACGTTAACCTTTGCCATAATCCTACACAATAATCCATATCAACATTGCTATATGTGCCTCCATTCGACTTTAATGAAATTTGCATAGTCCATTAACCAAACCATAGTATAATAGTTAAGACTAACACTTGTATCCATTAATTCTTTTATTCGAAGTTTGCATGTAGTCTATTTACATAGTTTCTTTCCTTTTTCTATAACTTTAGAACCCTTTTATAGTTTTTTTTCTTTGTTTTGATCAAGCCCCCACTAAGTATCCCTTGCATATATGTGGCTAAGTAATCAATATATGAATTAGTAACAAGGTTATAACATAGCACCTGTAAATAACATGATCCTCATACCCATAGAAACTATTCTGTGTTGCAAGTGATTACCAAAAGTATTCCACAATAATGCATTATCCACTTATTATCACGCTAAGTGAAACCAAGACTGCATCATAAAAAATGTAGGACTTTGTAGGCAACGCCATAACAACAACAAAACATGTGTAATATGTCTATCCTTGCACCTCTAGCCTACAAGGGGGTCCCACCTACTAGTATTATATTATTATCATAATTAAATAATAATGCTTTTAGCAATACTTTGCGGGCGGAATTCATCGTTACAATTTTAATCGTCAACAAACTGGCGACTCCACAGGAAAATATGTTTCCAACAGATTAAGAGCTTATAATGTCTAGTTTCACAGACCAAGTAACATCAGCTCAAGAAGATATAAATCAAAATGATTATGCAACAGGGGGAAGTGAGCAGATTTAAGGGAAAGATGATCGAGAATTTGGGAACAACTCATGGAAAGTGTTAAGTATGAGGGGGTTTATCTGTAAGCATAATCATTCAACTAAAAAAATGTTCTTGACTTTAAGGATAATTTTTTTCTGAACTACTCTTTTGAATCTTGAAATGGATGAAAGAAAAGGAAAGCAGAAGAGGGATAAAACCAACTATCTTATAAAACATCAGTTGAAGCAGATAAAATTTTCAATGATGCTTTCAAGGGGAACATCATGACAGTTGTGTAACTCGATTGTTATTGATTAACAATACTTTGCAGAAGCGTCACTGTGGCAAAACTGATCCAACATTTTATTTTGACAAGAAAATGAGTCAAAAGAAACAAAAAACAAGAAATGTCCTAGCAGAAATGAAACAACAGAATTGAAATAAGCAGAAATGAAATGACAAAAATGTGAAAAAAAAATGTAAAAATAGAAATGAAAAACTTCTATAATACAGAAAACATTCCATACAGCGTTAAACTTTTCAAGTTTCCACGTAATGTTTTAAGTGGGAACTGTTAGTGTTGTAGGTAAACAATCACTCTTGTAAGTTCTTTAGAATGTAAGAATTTGCGCCTAGGGCACAAGCAATCTTAAAAGGACCCAACCATAATTTTTGAAACTTTAAATGCCTTCCTCTATCAGCATGAGCTGAATCCCACAACAATACTTTCTCATTGACTTTAAATTTGACAGCTTTGACACTCTTGTTGAAATATTTTTTAACAGTCTGTTGTCTTCTCTTTATATTATCCAAGGAAAACATCCTTGGCTCCTCTAAAGCCAAAAGTGCATTCATTCTTTGAGAAACATTAGAAGAATTTAATTCTTCGACCTATAGCATTAACCTTAAGGAGGAAAGTTCCAGCTCAGTAGGCATAATAGCTTCTTGACCATAAACAAGCTGGAAAGGAGTGCAACCAATGCTCACCTTGGTGGTAGTGTGATCTGTCCAAAGGGCGTAAGTGAGGAGAGTGTGCCATTGATGAGGCTTATATTCAATGAGCCTTTTGATAATTCTTACCAGATTATTATTGGTAGAATCGACCTTCCCATTACCTTGGGGATAATAAGCTGATGAGGTAAAATGTTTAACCCCCAGCTTAGCTAAAAATTGGGTCAGCTTAGAAGAAATAAAAGCGAGACCATTGTCTGTAATAATTTCCAAAGGAAGACCAAATCTGGAAAAAATATTATTTTCAAGGAAATAAATCATCTGCCTATCCTGCGAATGCTTAAGTGGGACAACTTCAGTCCATTTCGTAAAATAGTCTGTGGATGTCAAGATAAAGACTTGTTCTGCTGAAGACAGAGGATTAATAGGACCAATAAAATCCAAACCCCATTTTGAAAAAGGAAAGTCCCAGAGGACATGTTGTAAAGGCATGGCTGAAAGGCGTTCTTTCCCAGCAAACTTCTGGCACTTGTCACAAGATCTTGAAAAAAAATAAGAATCGTGAAATATTGAAGGCCAATAGTACCCTTTCCTGAAAATCTTAAAAGCAATGGTTTTAGCAGAAACTTGACCTCCTACATGAATAACAGAATTTGAAGAACCATGAGTCTCTTGTAACAATTTATGTGCTTCCTCATTGTTCACACATCGAAGTAACATACCATCGACAGATCTCCTAAACAAGAAGTCTCCTATAATGACGTATCTAGAAGATTCGAGACAAAGCCTTCTTCTTTGATGGATATCTAAGTTATCTGGACACTTTTGATTTTGCAAGTAATGAACCAGATCTTTAAACCAAGGATGTTCAGACACAGGAAGGATTTGATTGTCAATCTAGAACAGTGTTGATAGAGAGCTATCATGTTCATCAATTTCTTCACTAGTTTCAGCATGCTGAGCTAAGTGAAGGGCTAAGTCATGTCCCTTGATAGTGTTAGAAGTCACGATAGTTAAATCATGCTCCTCAATTTTGGCAAGCTAATGTGCAAGCTTCCCTGAAACATAAGTCTCTGAGAACAAAAACTTGACAGCAGGTAAAGGGACTTTTACCAACGTGTGCTTAGATAAGATGAAGTGGCAAAACTTTTCAACAACTTTAACAAGAGCGAAAGCATGCTTTTCAATAAAAGACTATTTAAACTCATCATCAAACAAGCTTTGACTCATGTAAGCCATTGGTTTTTCATTACCTTGGTCATCACATTGCATGAGGATATCAGAAACTGCTTCCTCTATGGCATTAGTATATATCATAAATTATTTCTCAAAATCCGGCTTCACCAAAACTGGTGCGGAACTAATTGCTTTCTTGATCCCTACAAAAGAATTTTTGGCATCATATGTCCAAGAAAATGAATGATCTTGCTTAAGCAAATTATGAATTGGTTTTACCATTACGGCAAAATCAGGAACAAACCTACGGACAAAGTTAATAACACCCATAAAATCTTGAACCTCCTTCTTGGAAGTAGGAGCAGGCAGATTTAGGATAGCAGCAATCCTTTCAGGATCAATGCTTATTCTCGAATCAGAGACAATGTGTCCAAGGAGCTTGCCCTTGGTAACGCCGAAAATAGACTTAGAAGGATTTAGAGAAATGCCGAATTTCCTGCATCGCATGAGAACCCTTTTAAGATGACCGAAATGATCTGATTGATTTTTAGAATGCACAGTTAAGTCATCAAGATAAATCTGAATAATTTTACCGATCAAATCGTCAAAAGCTATTTGCATAGCTCTTTGAAAAGTGGCACCTGCATTAGATAAGCCAAAAGGCATATGTTCATAAGCAAAAGTGCCCCAACGAGTAATAAAAATGGTTTTATATTTATCTGTCCTTTTTATCTTGATTTGATTGTAACTAGAAAAACCGTCAAGTAAGGACATTATCTGACCCTGCAACTTGCTGCAAAATCATTTCCATATTAGGGAGAGGAAAGTGATATTTTATACTAGCCCTATTCAATGCATGAAAATCTATGCATAACCTGATCTGAACAGTTGTTTTTCGAATGGGAACCAAATTGGAAACCCACTCAGAATACTTAACCGGAAAAATGATCCCAACCTTCAAGAGTTTTTCCAACTCCTTTCGAATAGTTGCTTCCAACGCAGGGTTAATGGGTCTTTGTTTTTGCCTAACTGGTTTTATGCCCTCCTTGATAGGAATGGCATGTTGCATAAGAGTAGGATCAAAACCACAAATATCCTCATAAGACCAAGCAAAAACATCTTGAAATTCGCCAAGCAGCTTAGCAAACTTCATTTTTTCTTCATCAGAACATTGAGCACCTATTTTAACATTCTTTGGAGACTCGGGTGTTCCAATGTTCAAGGAAATGGTTTCACCCACTTTCCTTTTTGAATCCTCTTCTTTATGTTTTTCTTCGTTGCCTACATCACTCAATGAAAATGAACTTTCTAGAGGAGTCAAGCCTTTAGGAATTTTGTTATCTTCCATTGATATAATTTCCTTAGGTTAATAAGGTTCATTTTGGATGAAAGCACATATGATCTCATCGCTAGGGAAGACTTGCCATGACTCTATATTGTCAAGGATGTGCAGACGATATAGAGATTGAAAGGTACAATCAAGTCTTCGTGGCAGAAGTTGCCGAGTAGGAGAGGCTGCAAAAACAACTAACCTGTCAACCATTGAGTTCAATTCCCTTTTAACATGAGTGGTGTTGAAAGATAGTAAGTTCGAGATAAGTGCCCAAATAGTTTGGGTGTACTGTTTCATTAACTTGTTTCTAGGAGATTATATCTTACGTACAAGGTTTACAAGAAGTTCTGAATCCCCAAAAACTCTAAGGTGACCACAACCCAGATTATAGGCATTGTCAATGCTTAATAGTAATGCTTCAAATTCAGTGACATTGTTTGTGCAAGCAAACTCTAACCTATAGGAAAAGTTATGAATCTTACCCACAGGGGAGTACAAGATAATACCAGCTTCATTTCCTTCATTGGAGCATGAACCATCAAAGTGCATATGCCACATCCCATCCTCTAAGTCAATTTGTTCCAAGGTAGTGTTGTCCTCATCTGCAAAGATGGAATACACTCCTAGGTCCTCCTCAATATAATTCACATTAGGTTGTGGGACGCTTTCTATGTAAGGTGAAATTCTCCCCACCGTTAGGACTATGATGTTTTTACCATTCCGAGGAACGGATAAGTGTGTCTCATCGAGTCAGAGGTATACACCCGTCAAATATTTTTAATCTCTTCCTAAGATGATCGAGTAATTACTTACTGGCATATCAATTACCTGAATATTAAGGTTGTCCTTATTTCAAGATGCACGCAAAAAACCAAGGTCACGTCCTTGATTTCACCTATGGTCGTTTATTGTAAACTATTATAAGAGAGCGTGCTTCTGGCATTTTCATTTGTACAAGACAATCTTAGATCTTCCTTAATAATTTTTGACATTACACTTGGGCCCAAACTGTCGTCAATGAGACAACAATGGGCAATCTTGTACATAATATTTACAAAAATATAAAACGGTTTTTTATTATTATAGGGTGTCTAAAGTTATGTACACCTACTTTATTTACATGCGAATCCTCTTCATATACCTCTTCAGAGAGGCTGGCTACAATGGAAGCTTTTCCTTCCATAAAAATTTTCAGATGCTTCTGTTGCTCAGGGACGACAACCATTGTTGATTAAGGTTGGTTGTCATTGATGTCAACCCTTGAAGAAAGCCTCGTAGCACAAAGGCTTGGGTAATGGACCCAATATTGTTTGATGTAAATATGACCCATTATTGTTTTTTCATGGTTGATAAGATGTAAATATGGATGAACTCCAAAGTGGTCCCCTTATGGTGAAAGCCCTCACAGGAAGACGCTTTGTGGAGTAAGAGAACCCATGCTTAATTATGGAATAATGAGATGAAGGAAATTGATTTTGTCAGGGAAAATATCCTAGATGGATAGTTCTTTCCATTTTATTTCTGGTGGTATGTGAAACGTCACATAATTCCTCACGGTTAGAGAGTTATGGCCATG
The DNA here is from genome assembly GCA_009831015.1 of Picea engelmannii. Taxonomy (NCBI): domain Eukaryota; kingdom Viridiplantae; phylum Streptophyta; class Pinopsida; order Pinales; family Pinaceae; genus Picea; species Picea engelmannii. Next base: position 432,274 of record ML780334.1, read on the forward strand.
AGAAGTTGGAGACCCCAGGTTTGGGTAATGGACCCAAGTTTGTTTGATGGGTAATGGTATGAGTTATGATATATTTTCAGATAA
>ML780334.1:432612-442893 GCA_009831015.1 Picea engelmannii
AAGGTGAAGAAAAGAAGGCCGAAATGCAAGGAAGGATAAATTCTTTTGATGGTGCTTTCTAAGGTATGTTATTTACAGGTCATCTCACCATTTTCACTATAAATTGTTTTCTATAATGATTCAGACCGTGAAATTTCTATGAAGGTGAGAAAACATATCCAAGTATCTGTGGAAAAAAATTCAGCTTGTGAGTCGTTGTATTTTTGGAGTTACACTCTGTGGAAAATAGGGTTTGTGGCCAGTCCTGAAACTAGTCAAAACCAGGTGTTTCGGGTAAAAACGTCATAACTTCTTCATAACAGATCCAAATTCAGTGAGACCAAATGTGTTGGTTAGAGTACAGTCTTTAGCATTTGGTGTAATAGTTTCAATTCATTTCATCAAATATTTTGTGTGGGGCACGCTCTACAAGGTCACTCTCTAGAATAAGCCAGAATTCAACAAGGTATGCCATTTTTTCTATAACTCCTTTTTTGAGAGGTTCCAAGTAGTGACACTTGGAGGAATTGCATAAAACACACTGAAGAACATTGTGTATCAGTTTCAGATCTTTATACATTACAGGTTCAAAGTTACGATTACTTGAAGTTAGGGTTGTTGACTAATCCAAAACTAGGCATGTGAGACTAAAGAAAAGTTTGATGAACATGCTAGTCTCTTGTTTTTAAAGTTAAGGAAGGTTTGTAGGAATGTGATCATATACACTAGGTCTATTACAGAGATACAAATCAGATTTGGATGATGAAATTGATGAGGGCTTTTGGTCATGGTACATGTTGAGTACATGGTTGAGACAAGTAGTTGATGAGTTGGCGCACATACATGAGGTGTATAGTTGATGATGTTGGTACATATTGACGAGTCATAGTTAATGAGTAGTTGACACATGATTGGTACATACTTGGTACATGATTGGATGCACTTGTTTATGGTACAGGTTGATTGCAGGTTGGTGCATGGTTGATGCACTTGTTTATGGTACAGGTTGATTACAGGTTGAGGTACAGGTTGATGCATGGTTCAGATTTATGGGTACAGGTTTACAACGGTATATTTCACAGAGATAGTGTGACAGTGGTTCCATCATTCTACTTCTACTTCAGGGTGCCAAGACGGGGCAAGGACATGTGGTTGTAGCCGGAGAACATTGGGGGTTGTAGCCTCCTTCTGGTTGTATCCAGAGAATTGGGGAGTTGGATCTTCCCTCAGGTTGTAGCCTAAGAAAACAGGGGGTTGGAGCCTCCTTCCAGTTGCAGCTAGAAAACAAAGGAAGTTGGTGCTTCCAATGAATGTAATTCTTTAAGACATATAAGAAAAAACATTCCGTGGTTTTCTCCCGATTTGGGTTTCCACGTAAAACACTGGTGTACTGTGTATGTGTGTGATTGTTTATTTCTTACTGCTCATTATTGGATAATAATTCTACATTGATATAACATTTGAAGAAAAAGGATTATAATTACGCTATTACTGATTCACCCCCCCTCTCAGTAATCCAACAACCATGTCCAGGAGGGTAGCATCTTCTTTAATGTTGACCAACTAATTTAGAATGTTGTATTTGGAAGAGGGGAGAGGGGAGGTAGTTCCTTGAATGTCGGAAGCCTTAGGAACATGAACAGTATCAGTTGGTGAAGATGAGCTTGGGCTAGAAGAAGTGCAAGGAGGATCATATTTGCCTTTTGGAGCATATGATTTATTCCTAGTATTTATGATCATGACATCCTCTAGATCTGCAAAGTCTAAGACAACAATGGTGGTTTCAGGTCTCTTACCAAAGATTTTATCTTTGACACTCTTCTTTACTTCACATGTACTTTCCTCATGGTGTTCCTTGCAAAAGTTACACCAACTACGAGGCATGATAGCTTTAGGCTGAAAATTGTTTTCATTAGGATTTCTAAAGGGGGGTGCAGAAGAAGATGAAGCCACGAGGGTAAGAGAGGGGACATTTCCTTTCTGCTAATACACTATCATTCGATTATTCATGTATTGTACAAGTTGTAAGAGGGCAAACATGTCTGTCTGTTTAACTGAGTCTCCCTTAGGAAGACTTGTTCTTTCAAGCTGTTCTTCATACTCTCAACAAGTATGCAGAGCAGAACCAAGGTTATCAATGGCCTTTTCCTCAAGCCTATGATGGTAGGGGGAAGGTAATGCATTGTAATAATGCATGAAAGCAACTTAGTTATGAGGGCTAATGAGTTCAGGGATTTGGTTGTATAATTTGGTGAAACGCAAGTTGAAGGACTGGATAGTCTCACCATCCTTATAAGCAATGTTATTGTACTCCCATAACTGCTCGACTGGGATTTTGGATTGCCCATAGGTAGATTTGAACCAATAGACTAACTCCTCCCAAGTAGACATAATCTTAGGAGGAAGGTCAAAGAAATCAACCGTAGCTTTCCCTTCAAGGGAATTCACAAATAAGCGCATACAAGTGTCGTTGTCATTGTCTCCTATGTTGTGAAAAGCATTAGAAAATGCCACCAAGTGTTCATTTGTAGTGACCGTGTTATGTCCTGAAAACCTAGGGAGATGTTCTTTGAATTTAGGAAGTGGACGAGTAGCATGTGCTAGGTTAAGAGGGGAGGATACATGCCACGAAGTGGTTGTAGCATCTTCTTCAAATTGAAAAATCCCATACTTCTTAATGACTTTGGCGGGGTTGGTAGTAGATTGGATAGGGACTTGGTGACTAGATATGTTACCAATCACTGACGAGGCTGAAGGTTGAGATGAAGAAGCACCTCCAGTGCCACCAGAGCCACCACTAGATGTCATCTTGTGAATGATAGGTAAGGGAGAGAAGGACGAACTAGATGAATCAGACAAAGTTCTCCTTAGAATACTTTGTTGGGTTGAAAAAACAACGTTTCTTCTTCCTATTTTAGCAATAGGATTAATTTCCAGTGATAAACCTCTTCTTCTCCTAGAGATGTAAGGGTCTGAAGACATGAAAGAAGATCAAAACTGTAGGAAAAAGAAAGCTATGGTTGATTCCTAGGCTATCTTTGCCTAACTTCCCAACATTATTGGACACTTATGTCTTGTTCAATCGCTGCCCATGAGCTTTCAAGCTCAACCTGGGTATTAGCGATCTCTAAGATGGTATTAAACAGTGTTAAAGCAATGTTGGTCTGATATTTAATACCGGGCTAAATATTGGGCTGCCTTGCAACAGGTACAGTCATGAAAAAATGAAGCAGTCAAAGGAAAGATATCAGAAATACAAATATATTCAATGAAAAGCAAGCATAAAATCAACTAGAGAGATATGGAAGGTCTCCCCAGTATGGTCACCAAAATAAATGTCGAGGAAAAGATATGAATTGTCTTACTCAAGCATTTTCGAATCTTGCTTGTCTAAGGCAAGATAGCAGGGAATATCACCCTATGTTTATAGCCTCAAAAATTGTTTCCCAACCCACAAGTATTAGTTACAAGGGCTTAGGCTGATTTTTTAAAATAAAAGATTGCTCAAGAATTCAACATTTTTATATAATTTTATGAATATAACAGATGCAAAAGTAAATGTCGAGACAAAAGCAAAAGTACCAAGTCACATATTAACACAGATGAGACATAATAGCAATCACTTATTTCATTCCAAGAAATCAAAAGAATCGTTCTTTTTACAAAAATCCCAAAGTGAGTTTGGACCAAAGTCAAACTTAGATATCCCCGATGAAAACCATACAAAAGGACTCTGACAGGAAGTAAAAACTGAACTTTAAAATCTGGATCAACTTGCCACAGATTGCTTCCCACTTGACTCTGCACAATATCCTTTATCAGTCATGAAATATAATTCTTAAACATACAAGTCTACGCAGACTATCAAAGATAGACCAACACCTCTGAAACAAGCATCTGAATGATATGGTTCAACCTTGAACCTTGTTGTCTACAATAGGACTTTGCTGTCATAAAAGAGAATTAGGCTTTTAATGAATTGAAGAATGAATGAAAACTGAACTATCTCAATAAAACTTTCTCATTTTGTTTTTATGCATTCCAAATTAGTTGAAGTAGTTCAACTACCTCTTTTAGTTAAGTTAACTAAAACTCAACTAACTTTTAGTTTAGGCAAAGAATTAATATAATAATAATAATAATGGTATTTTAATAAATAATAACTAGTAGGTGGGACCCCTTGTGACTCCCTTTAATTTCTTAACAAAAATAAACACAACTAGACAACAAATCACACACATCCCTCCTTGTGGCTCCCATTATCATTTCCATAATTTGAAAATTGAATATCAATAATATTTTAAATCATATCCAAACATATAATATCCAAAATATCCAAAAATAGTATGTTGTCCAAAACCTTAAGCAATCCACTGTTCTCAATAAAACAATAATAAAGTATAATAAAAAACCATATTTTCCACTTTGAGAGACAATTTTCCCTTTGTTGCTTCTAACCCCTTTTCACTTTCTTGAATTAGCCTTAGGCTGTGTAGATATTTGAGGCTTGATCTCATTGATGACATGAGAACAATCATCTTTCAAGAGCACGCGGGATGAAACAGATTTGGCTGAATCACTTGAGGGAGAGGAGGGGGAAGCAACAACTTTTCCTTTGTCATGCATGTGGTGGGCTTCGATTTTGAGACTTTTGCTTGCGTGGGAGGAATGTACAGGTGAGTGTGTAGGGGAAATATGGACATTTGGGTTAACAGGTGGAGGAGGAGCAGGTAGAGACAAATTTGACCAACCATGATGTTGGGAGACTGCTGGGTGAACAATCTCCTGCCATCTATCATTCTTGGGAACTTCAGGTTACAACGAAACATGAGGGGGGACAGGGATAACAAAGACATACTGGGGTTGGAAGGGAGGCCTCTCTGGTCTATGTTGGACTACCCCTTGTCCAATCCAATTGAAAAATCCAGCTCAAAAGAGTTGGTTTAACTCTTGAGGATCTACATCGAAATGTATTGAGAATCTGGGCCTTCTAGGCCCTCTGTTCCAATTTCCTCTGCCCTATTATTTCGGCCATGACTTCCTCTACTGAAGAAGCTCATCCTGTATGCAGTGATTATTAGCGACTAGTTTCTTAAACAAACCATACATGACAATCTCTTAATATGAAACAAAGTTTGTCTCAACAATCACATCAGACCCATGCAATCCAATCCATAAAATTCATTCAATAATTGTCAATGAGTAGGGGGTGAATTAGGGTTATGGGTTATCTGAGGGGATTATATTGAGCGAAAAAGTGAGAAAATGAAAGGGAGTAAGAACATGATTACTACTCAACAATTCATTAAACAATCGTCTGTGCAATAATAATCAAATCATATAAGTTGTGATCCATCTATGTGTTATTTCTTAATCACTGTAATACAAAGTTTTAATTTAATTTTAAGAACAGGGCGTGCAAAATGAATCTGGGATCGTGAGGGGATTTGTAATGAGTGAAAAAGTGAGAAAATGAAAGGGAATAAGATGGATAATGTTCTTAAAATAAATTAAATAAATCAACTATCAAGACCCTGTTCAAGTTTTAATCCAAAAAACATCCAATTCAAGACCAAAACATTCACCGTGTTTCAATTACATCAAACTGCTTGCTATATCCATAATAATTAAATTTCCCAAAAATCCTCAATTTATAACAGTATGTGTATTATAACTTATATAAACATTTCCATTCAACAATACTATATATTATAACGTTGATCTCTTCCTTTTAAAATAAACAAAACATGCACGACAATATGCTTAACATTTATCCCTAATAATCAATAATGCACCATGATAAACAATCAACAGTCATTGTTCATCAATTTGCAATCGGGCCCGATTTAAATGTACACGTGTCTTTTCAAAAAAATGGATAGACCTAAAAGCGTGCTCGATCATACACAGGTCTTCAATCATATCAATAGACAAATCTTGAATTGATAACAACAGTCAACCCAAACATAAACCCCGAGCTTGATCTCTGTGTGTATACTTCTTTTTTAAACAATTCATAGTTTTCACGATCATTCCAATATAACTATATCATATATGAAGCGAACATAACTAAATTGACACACATGCACCTTTTTAACTTGCCAGAACCCTGATCAGGCTTGGTAAAACTCACACAGGTGTCTCTCTAAGCAATCAAAATCATGTTGGATTAAACACATTGATCGAGACCATAAACACATAGAAAGACAACTCTCGGTTGTAAGCAATCACTCATTTTCTTCCTTGTTTGTTCAAACAAATTCATCGCAGAAAGACCAAACAGAGACTTGACCACGAGGATGGATTTATAACGAGAGAGCATGTGTCTTTAAAATTCCACAGTTATTAAACTGATCACCCAATACTTGACAAACCCTAGAATGTGCCCGAGGAGAGCAGAGACAAGTCAAAGTCAAAATCGGGCTCTGTAAAAAATCAGATGCAGGGAGGCAACACAAGCATGTTTATCATTTTAAAGAAAAACACAGAGAGTTGAAGGTCTTCCAATACTTATATCCATTTCACTATTGATTAACAACCACATGCCACATTTTTTTTTGAAAACGAAACAACAATGAGCCATACAGTCCTTCAACTTATTAGTCCAAGCCCATGACAGAACCATAAGTTAATGCCCAAGGAGAGACAAAGGCAATTCGAGTAAAATAACCCAATGCACTCAAGTGTGTCTAACACTTGTAGGGAAGAGATGAGGGTTAACTTAACAGTGGAAGGTATTCAAACACAACGAGATAATGTCTCTTTGCAATCACTCGGGAGGTTAATAACTTTTGATAGCAACAACAGTGAGGACACACACATTCTTTGTGAAAGAACGCCAAGATATAACTTGTATCAATTCAATACCCACACAGTCCTGTATTAATGTTTAGGGCCAACCAAGATTGGATCTTGGGACGGTTTCATTGAAAATACAGTAAGAATGGGCTATCAACCACAACTCGGGGTTTGAATAAAAGAACACACCAACTATTGGCAGTTGCTCTGCAACTGGATAAGGATTACCACAACAACCGAGAGGGAAACGAGTTGACAGACACTGATACACATAATGGTGGATAAAAACTTTCAACCATCAAACTCAGATCCTTATTGCACCACTGTCACTATTATTCCACAAAGACCCATCATAAAACCACACTGACTGAGAAAACAACCAATGCACAAACTAAATAATACCCATTTCTCTACTTACAATTGCCAATATTTTATAGTCATCATAGAGAACCATAACACCATTTTACACATAGTCGAAAATCTCAAGAACACACAAAATCTAAGCATCATCGAGCCACCATTTGGTTCATAAAACAGAGAATCCATCATGGATGGAGAGAAAATAAGCATACCTTTGAGAAAAAACGCTTAAATGACGAGTTGGCCAATCTTTCCCTTCCAAAAACCTGAAAATGCGGAGCTTCACAACCAACAGAGCGATAATGCAACAATGCAACAATGCTAGGGTGACGGGCGATAGGGAAGGTTTGGAGTGACGTGCAGTAAATGCACGTCGCTTCCTCACCTGGCCCCATTCAATTCCAAGTACGAGACAACCCAATAAGGATAACATCCACCAATAAATCAAACCATATAACCAATGCATAATCAATGCCAATCCATCGTAAGATCTAAGACCATATCTATTGCATAGTGCGCCACCCGAGATATTTCATACGTTAACCTTTGCCATAACTCCACAAAATAATCCATATCAACATTGCTATATGTGCCTCCATTTGACTTTAATGAAATTTGCATAGTCCATTAACCAAACCATAGTATAATAGTTAGGACTAACACTTGTATCCATTAATTCTTTTATTCGAAGTTTGCATGTAGTCCTTTTACATAGTTTATTTCCTTTTGCTATAACTTTAGAACCCTTTTATAGTTTTTTTTCTTTGTTTTGATCAAGCCCCCACTAAGTATCCCTTGGATATATGTGGCTAAGTAATCAACATATGAATTAGTAAAAAAAGTTATAACATAGCATCTGTAAATAACATGATCCTCATACCCATAGAAATTGTTCTGTGTCGCAAGTGATTACCAAAATCATTCCACAATAATGCATTATCCACTTATTATCACGCCAAGTGAAACCAAGACTGCATCATAAAAAATGTAGAAATGTGTAGGTAACATCCTAACAACAACAAAACATCTGTAATATGTCTATCCTTGTGCCTCTAGCCTACAAGGGGGTCCCATCTACTAGTATTATATTATTATCATATTTAAACAATAACGCTTTTAGCAATACTTTGCTGACAGAATTCATCATTATGATTTTAATCGTCAACAAGGGGGAGATTACAAATGTTCAAGATAAATATTGGAAGATGGAGATTGTTGGAAATATTGTTTTTGGATTTTGATGCTCAGTTTGGATACCCTATCATTGAAGGAATTTTTACCCTATATACTTATCTCAAATGGGACAATAGGTTATATGGTTGGAAAACTTATTTTGAGACCTTTCCAACACTATAAGACATTCCCTCTAACTCCCTAGGAATGAGGACATATGAATTTTTCCATCTGACAACCCAGACAAAAAATTTAGGTTGGGTAAACCAGTCTTTACAGGTCGGCCCTAAAAGTGGCAACATAAATACTATAAATACAGGACATATGTGCGTATTCATAGAGCATCCTTCCAAGAGATCAAGTTTGAGGTGTGCAAAAGTGATCAGAGGTGCACTAAAAGAGCTGGGGTGTCTTTTTGGGTTCTAAAGGTGTGCAAGAGGAATCTTCTTGTGATTTTCTCGTCTTGAAGGTGCACTATGAAGGAATGAAGGTCTGTGATGATGCAATGTGCATTATTTAGAGGTTTTGATGTTGCAATGTGAGTTGTTTTGAGGTTGTGATATTGTAATATGGTATAATATTTTGGGAATGATGTTGAGGCTCACTAGGGCATGAAGGCTACATGTGACTAGGGTTTGAAGAATTGTATGTGGAATGAAGCATGCAGGTGAAGTTAGAAGTACTTTGTGTATGAAGATATTGGATTGGCGTCTACACATATCTTGTTGATTTGGTGTTCAGGTGAGGGGATTGGTGTCTACACAGGTTGGTGTTTGCAAATATTGTAACAATAGGTTGGTGCTTGAAAATATTGTAATAGTAGTTTGGTGCCTACATGTGTTGTTGAGTTGGTGCTCAGTTGATGAGACTAGCGTCTCTAGTAGGTAGGTGACTACATCTTGTTGAGTTGGTGCTTAGTTAAGGAGATTGGTGTCTCTAGGAGGTTGGTTCCTACAATCTTCGTAACAATAGATTGGTGCCTATAAACATTTATAAAGATAAGTTTAATGGTTTTCTCGCAATTGGGTTTCCGTGTTAAACTTTGTGATTTGAGATTATATGTGATTATCATTTCTTAGCTAATGAATGATTGGGGAATGGTTAAATAAAGTAAAAAGTGTCTTATATTGATTCAACCCCCCTCTCATTATAAGCATAAGTTCAACAATTGGTATCCGTGATGGATTACNGGGTGGGTTGAATCAATAATAGAGATTTTTAATCCTTTTAACCACAGTATGCAAGTGTTATTTATCTTTATGATCAATATAAAATTATCATCCAATAAGTGCAAAGTAAATAAACCATGAACAAATGAACAATCATACACATACACAATACACCGATATTTTTTATGTGGAAACCCAATGCGAGAGAAAACCACATAATGTTTTTTCTTATTTGTCTTTAAGAATCACATTCATTGGAAGCACCAACTTCCTTTGTTTTCCAGTTGCAACTGGAAGGAGGCTCTAACCCCCTATTTTCAGGCCACAACCCGAGGGAAGCTCAAATTCCCCAATTCTTTGGCTAAAACCAGAAGGAGGATACAACCCCCTATGTTCTTCGCCTACAACCACCTATCCTTGCCCCATCAAAATGCCTTGAAATATAAGTGCCAAATATAGAAATTGAATATGTCATTGTCACAACCTGTTCTGTCAAATCTATCACTAAGAAACCTGTCACTGTATACTCATCAACCAGTCTGATCTGATCACATATGCCTCAAACTATGTGCTAGAACCTCATTGTTATACAACCTCTATATGTACCAATAACTTTAGCAACATACCTCAACCAAAAGCCCTCAAACATGAACCAATACTAAACTTCAGTAGATTTGCCACAGATCAACTCTATTGCAAGCCCTAAACTTCCAAAAGGGCATCCAACAGATTTACTAGGAAAACCCTCAACCAGATTCATAAATTCAACACTACACATATGAAAACCATACCTTTTTTTTTT
>ML780334.1:451824-469853 GCA_009831015.1 Picea engelmannii
GGGGGGGGGGGTTTGCTGAAAAAGAGACCATGATGGCTGAAGAAAGGTGGTGGAAGGCACTTGGAATGATGGCATTAACTTCCACCGAAACCAATACCGTATTTGGACTTCACTGGCCCGGAGAACTAAGAGCGGCTCACTGGCCCCAAATTAAATGACTCGCCAGGTTGGTAGGTAAATGGCTCCTCATGAGTAATGAGGGATATCGGGTGAACCGCCCATCCATAGAGTCCTCAGACTTGACCACCGCGAGGAAGATTGTGCCACACACAACCTCGCCGAAAAGAGAAAAGGTAGGAAGAGTGTGCGATCAGGAGGGAAGACGCAAGGGAAGGAATGAAAAAAAGAGGAAAAGAACTCTGGAAAAAAATACAGAGTGAGTGATAGCGGAGAAGAAGGAGAGTAACCTTCGTTCTTGGTCACTAGCGAACAAAAACTCAGTCTCACAACAACGTGGTCTCAGCTCGGGGGTGGCTAGTGGTAAATCCATTTGGAGTCACTAAGCCTATGGTTGGGTGGAAACGAGCACCCCTCTCAGCAGTTGCATCACCTCTGGTGTTTTTCTGATAAGTGTTATATCTTGTATCTTGAAATTTATATGATGACATGTATGCTCATAATCTGTGCAATTTATGAATGGTTTGAGTATAAGACTGTCTGTGTGGTGTTTTGATCAGAAATGGTGGTTGCATGCTTTTATTGGAAGGACCACATATGACTTATGCTTATAGATAGATTTATATATACATATATTGAACTAATTCAGACTTCAAGTCTGCTTTTGGGAAATCTATGCCCTTATTCGTCTCTAGGAATACCCATAATAGATCTGTCCACAGAGATACCCTCTCTGGAAAGGTTACCAAGAACCTGAAAGAGGATTTGGTGGCGCAAGTCTTAGCCATCCTGTGCGAGGAAGAATGATCCTTGTAGATCCCAACATTTCGGCATTTCGGTACCCGGAGTACCCAAGGGCGAGTCCCCTTGCACTCGCAAGTCCCGAAACCCCGACTTATGAAATCTCAAATTATTAGCATGGGGGTAAATTAAGAGTTTTCGGAGTTTCGGCACCCGAAGTATCTAGGTGCGAGTTTTCTTGTACTCGCGAGTCTCGAAACCCCGATTTATGAAATCCCGAAATGGAAGCATGTGGTTAAGTATCGATCGACGGACGAGATCCTATCGGAAGATCTGAGGTCAGTCGCGACCGTTAGATTGGAGGAAGAAACGAGGGTGTTAATGCCTCAACCCCTTTCTTTTTTTTTATCTTCGTAAGTAGCGAAGAAATCGGGACCGTAGATCCCCAAGATCCATGGAAGTTACCTGGACCGTCCATTTGTAGAGGACATGTGGCTGCCAGTCGACATTTTGGCACCCGGGAGACCAAAGGGCAAGAACCCTTGTCTTCGCAAGTTGCAAAATCCTGGTACCCGAAACCCCGATGCGCTCTGTGGCAGAAAGGAGGAGTCCCGAAAGGATCTAGATCGTCCATCGGAGGAGACGCGTGGTGAGCGGTCAGAGTTCGGGGAAAGCTCCAAAATCCTGTGGACTGTTGGATCCAAATCCTCGAGGATCGCTGATCTCCTACATGAATCCCCATATCGAGATTCAGGGATTGGAGTGACAAGAGTTTTGGAGTCGTTGCATCGTGAACTCCCAGTTCACGAAACTCCGAAAAGATTCGAACCGTTGGATCCAAGACATCGAGAGCCATTAGATCTCATACAAGAACTCGAGTATCGGGTTTTGGGGTTTTGAAGAGTCGAAAGACTTGACTCTCTTTCATTTCTAACTCTCGATTTCTAAAATCCTGATACGGCCAGGACCGTCGGATTAGGGGAGGCTTATAGCCGTTGATCTCCCTTTGGAGGGGAACTTCAGAGATTACGGAGTTTCGGGGATTCGAAAGGGAGAGGAAGAGACATCGCATCGCGATTCCTCGAATTGCAAAAAACCGGTAAGTGCTTTGTCAATTTAGCGTGTGGTCATGGAATAGGGTCACGTGGACAAGACCCAAGCGGGGAGCTTGTCACTCGCCAGCCCTTTCGGGGTTCGACATTTCATCATTTCGGGGTTTGCAGAGTCGAAAGATTCGACTCGCTTATATCGCTGAGTCGCGAAATGAAAAATGGCGCCTAGTTGTTTGGCCGGTGGTCATAACCGATGATCACATGGAGGTGGAAAAGGGAAGAGCTAGCCTGCGCTAAGCCCCCGTAGGACTTCGGGGATTCTGTCCCTCGAGAAAAGGCGAAAAATTTATTATGCCATAGTGGGTGTGTTACAATCAAACTCTCTACCCTTCATCTGATAAATCTCTCCCCCTTTGACATCAATGGCAAAGATAACTTCCCGTCCGGGGCTACTCTCCCTAACTAAATTATCCTTGGGGCTGCTCCCCCTAACTAAACGCTTCCTGAAATTGCTCCCCCAACCTGAATTGTCCTCTTTATGGTGCTTCCTCATGTAAATCTAATACATATAAGATAAGCATTCATTTTGGAGTAGAAATCACTTTAAGTCTCTGGCGAAGATACTTAAAGGCTTCCCTTGGAAGCGATTTTGTAAAGATATCTGCCACTTGTTCTTGTGTTCCCACATATTCAACTATGATGTTCTTCTCTGCAACATGTTCCCGTAGAAAGTGATACTTGATTAGAATGTGCTTCATCTTGGAGTGCATCACCGGGTTCTTTGAGATACTGATGGTGCTTGTATTATCATAATAGATTGGAATGGGCTCATCATACTCAACTTGTATATCTATCAGAGCTTTTTTCATCCATATAACTTGTGTACAACATGTTATTGCTGCAATATACTCTACTTTGGTTGTAGATAATGATACTAATGATCATTTCTTGCTTAGCCAAGATACCAAACACTCACCCAAGTAGAATGCTGCTCCACTGGTGCTTCGTCGGTCATCAATGCAACCTTCCCAATCTGCATCTGTGTAGGCAATAAGTGATAAATCCTTTCCTTTTGGATACCATAATCCAAATTCTTATGTACCCTTGAGATATCTGAATATTCTCTTTACTGTTGGAACATGTGATTCCTTTGGTGCTGCTTGAAATCTTGCCACCTGTCCAACTTCCTGCATTACATCTGGTCTGGATGTTGTCACATAAAGTAAGTTTCCAATCATTGACCCATACTGCCTCTGATCTATAGATTTTGAATCATCATCTTTACTTAACTTGCAACTGGTTTGCATAGGAGTACTGATTGGTTTACAATCTTTCATTCCGAACCTCTTTAGCATTTCTATGATATACTTGGGTTGAGAAATACAAATTCCTTGGTTGCTTTGACATATCTGAAGACCCAGAAAGAAGGATAGTTATCCAAGTAATGACATTTCAGATTCATTCTGCATATCCTTTCCAAAATTTTGGCTCAACCTATCATCATCACTTCCAAAAATAATATCATCAACATAAACTTCAATTAATAAAATACTATCTTGAGTTACCTTGATGTAGAGGTTGTTGTCTGCAGTTCCTTTCCTGAACCCTTGCTATTGTAAGTATCTGTCTAGTCTCGAATACCATGCTCTGGGGGCCTGTTTGAGACCATACAAGGCCTTCTTTAATATGCAAACATAATCTTCATTTTTTGATAACTGAAATCCTTTTGGTTTCTCAATGTAGACTTCTTATTCTAGTTCTCCATTCAGAAAAGATAATTTCACGTCCATCTTATACACTTTAATATTCTTTGAACATGCATAAGCTAGTATCAATATGATTGTTTCCATTCATTCAATTGGGGCAAATGTCTCTTCAAATTTGATACCTTCAACCCGTGTGTATCTTTTACATACCAATCTAGATTTGCTCTTGGTAACCTGTCCATCTTCATTCAATTTATTTATGAAGACCCATTTTGTGTCGATCACATTCTTGTACCTTGGTCTTGGAACCAATTCCCAAGTGTCATTCTTCTTTATCTTATCCAATTCTTCATCCATAGCGTTTAGCCAGAATTTATCCTTGCCGACTTCTTCAAAACTGTTTGGTTCAATCGAAGATAAGAGTGCTAGGTACAGTTGTTCTGGTGAACGAATTCTTCTTCTAGTCTCAACTCCTGCATCTTTGTTCCTGATAATCTGATATGACGAATGATTCTTTTGTATTCGTTTTCTAGGTGTCTTTGGAGGTACTTGTCGTTCTTGCTCTTCTACTTCTATTTGATCTACTTCATCTTCCCCTTCTGCTGCTTCTTCTTCATAAACCTATTCCACTGACTCTTTTTCTTCTTCCTTTAATTTTCATCCACCTGTCTCATCAACCATTACATTGATGCTTTCCACAACTTTGTTGATCCTTAGATTGTAACATTTGTATGCTTTCCTTGTACTTGAGTAACCAACAAGTATGCCTTTGTCTACATGAGAATCAAACTTTCCCATTCTACCATTTTCTCTTTTGATGTATCATTTGCTTCCAAAGACTTTGAAGTGTTTCACATTTGCTGGTCTTCCTTTCCATATCTCGTAAGGAGTTTTTTCATTGTTGTTCCTAAGAAATACTCTGTTTTGAATGTGAACTGTTGTATGCACTGCATGTGTCCAAAAAACATCTGTCAACTTGGAATCCATTAACATTGTTTGAGCCATTTCTTGTACTGTCATGTTCTTTCTTTCGACGACCCCATTCTATTGAGATGTTCTAGCAATGAAGAATTGCCTCTTTATACCATGCTTTCTGCAAAAATCCATAAATTACTTTGAAGTAAACTCTCCTCCATTATCAAATCTCAAGCATTTGATTTTTAAATCCATTTCATTTTCAACCATTTCCTTGTATACCTTGAAGTCATTCCTGAGAAAACAAACTTCTTATTCCTGAGAAAACAAACTGCAGTCATTCTTGTATAATCATCAACCAATAACATAAAGTATTGCTCACCTTTTAAACCCTTTGTTCTAGTTGGTCCAACTAGATTAATATGCACAACTTACAATGGTCTTGTTGTTGAGTATTCCTTTGATTTGAACCTGGTCTTTGTTTGCTTTCCTCGTTGACAATGCTTGCATAAAGTGTCGGTTGGATTCATGATCTGGGGCATTTCTCTGACTGCTTCCTTTTTGCTGACTTTGACGAGGTTATCGAAGTTTGTCTGTCCCATTCTTCTATGCCATAGGAAAACTTCAACTTCCTTCCCTAGACAACACTTTTCATTTCCAATTTCACTTAATACATATATGTTGCTTGAAGTTCTTACAGTTTTTGCAACCAATTTGCATGAACCTGATTTTCTTATCTCGCATTTCTGTGAATCAAACTTAAGATTGTGACCTTGGTCACACATTTGAATTACACTTAGAATATTATGTTTCATATTTTCCACTAGCAGAACATTTTTTGCCTTGATATCCTTGATTCCAATTTTGACTGTGCCCTTTCCAATGATTCTAGCTGAGTCCTCGTTTCCAAAGGAGACTGATCCATCTCTTTCCTTTCTCAATGTTAGAAAATTGTCTTCATCATTTGTCATATGATTTGAGAAACCACTGTTAATATACCAAACACGTTTCCTATGATTAACTTGTAGAGCGAGCGTGCATTCTTCATTTCTATACTGATTATGATTTCTTATCCAAGTTCTCATTTGAGGTTCCTGTCTGCGACTGTTGTTATTTTGTTGTGATTCTCCAAGAGGGACTGTCATTCTACAATCTTTGGCCATGTGTCCAAAGTTGTTTCACTTGTAGCATTCAACTTCAGTGCTCAATGATTCAAACCCGTTGTAGCTTCTTCTCTGTGTTTCACTAGGTCTTCTTCGATAACCATTTTGTGTATGACTTTCAAAGTTGTTTATGTTCCTTCTATTAGCTTTGCAATTTACAACTTTATGTCCAAAATTATTGCATGCATAACATAAAAAAAAAGAGATAGTTTAATACCTCGAAGTTGAAGATCTTATGAAATGAGTCACTCTTCTGAATCCTTCTTTTTCACGAGGCCTACTTGTTTCTGAGTGTTGTTGATTCTGAAATCTGAATCTTCTAGGTGGAGGAGTGTCCCTGTGATCTTCCTTGTAGAACTTGTTATCCCCTTTGGTTGTTTCTGCATAGCTTTATGGATATGTTTCTTGATCTGTCATTTTGGAGCTTGATCCCTTTTCTGTATGATTGTATCCAAGTCCAAACTTGTCATGATTAGGCCTTTGACTATTGATAATGTCATCCAAAACTTTTGAGTTGTTCTGCATATTTTTCTTTTGAAGATCCTTTCTTAATGTGACAATCTCTGCTTCCAAATTTCCAATGATGCTGTCTCTTTCTTCTAATTGTTCTTTGAGTGCTTCTTCAATTCTTTTATCTTCTTCTATTTGAACCTTCAATTCCGTGATCATCTGCTCTAGTTCTTGAGTGTCTTCTTTCTTGTCTAGTTCTTCTTGGAGCTTCTTGTTTTTTTTCTTTTCTCTTTTTATAACTTCTATAACACTCAACAGTTCTTCTCGGTAGTCAACTTCTGCATCTTCATATTCTTCTTCGGTGTCTTCTTTATTAGAATCTTCTATTTCCATGAATAAAACTCTTTCTGTCTCACTTTCACTGATTTCATCTTCATCTGATGAGGAGTTGTCTTCTTTGGTGCACAAACCTTTCCTGAAGACTTTCTTTTTGGTTCTTTTGCCTTTATATGTTTGTTTGTTATTTGAATCATCTTCATCATTTCTTTTCTTCTTATTATGAGGACATTTGTTAGCAAAATCACCAATACCATCACAATTAAAACAAATCAATGGAAGCTTACCTTTATATCTGTCGTCGGTTCCCTTTTCAATCTTCTGACAAAGTTGGCCAAATCTTCATCGTCTTCCGAGATGTCATTGCTGCTGCTATAATCTTTTTATTTTTGCTTTCCCTTTTGCTTTGACCTTTTGGATGGTTTGAATGATGCTTCTTTTATAGCTGGATTTTCATGTTCAGTTATCATTTCATAGGATGTGAAGATTCCATGTAGTTCATCCATGTTTGTTGATTCTAGATCTACTTTTTCTTCTAGTGCCGAGATCTTAGGATCAAATCTCATTGGAACAGATCTTAGTACCTTTTGAACAATTACAGATTCTTCAATTTCTTCTCCCAATCCTATGATTACATTCATTGTTTCATCAACTCGTAAGATGTAAGCTTCAATATTCTCATCTTCCTTCATCTTTAGTTGTTTGAATTGACCTCTGTAAGCTTGAAGCTTTTCTTTTTTTACTTTTGAATCTCCTTCATAAATATTTTGAAGTTTGTCTCAAATCTCTTTAGCGGAGCTAAAATGTATAACTTTGGTATATACCGAATCACAAAGACCATTCAAAAGTGCATTTGTGGATTTTGAATTATTTAGAATGAGTTTCTTTCTGTTTTCATTTGTTGGCGGAACTGTTGGTTCTTTGTATCCATCTACAACTGATTTCCAAACTTCAAATCTCTGTGCTTGTACATATGTTTTCATCCTTATACTCCAAAATGTATACTTATGTCTATCAAACTATGGTATTCCGTTTTTATACATACTGTTTCTCTCCATGATCTACCTTTCAGTGGTTAAACTGATTTCTAAAGGAACCTCCTCTGATACCAATTGTTGGATTACTGAGAGGGGGGTGAATCAATAATAGAGATTTTAAATCCTTTTAACCACAATATGCAAGTGTTATTTATCTTTATGATCAATATAACATTGTCATCCAATAAGTGTAGAGTAAATAAACCATGAACAAATGAATAATCATACACATACACAATACACCAGTATTTTTACGTGGAAACCTAATGCGGGAGAAAACCAGTATTGTAACAATAGGTTGCTGCCTACAGGTGCTGCTGAGTTGGTGCTCAGTTGAAAAGATTGGTGTCTCCAGTAGGTTGGTGCCTACATATTGTTGAGTTGGTTCTTCATTAAGGAGATTAGTGTCTCCATTAGGTTGGTGCCTACAATCTTTCTAACAATAGGTTGGTGCCTACAAACATTTATAAAGATAAGTTTTATGGTTTTCTCCCGATTGGGTTTCCATGTTAAACTCTGTGATTTGAGATTATATGTGATTATTGTTTCTCAGCTAATGAATGATTGATGAATGTTTAAATAAAGTAAAAAGTATCTTATATTGATTCACCCCACCCCCCTCTCAGTATAAGCATAAGTTCAACACAATCCCTATCCAATACATCAAGGTTAAAAGGCACTTGGTTGTAATGTTTTGAGAAAATACATGGCTCTTTCTTTTCATTGTGTTTTTTTTTGGATTCAATTCAATTTATCCCATCATCATGGTCTTCCTTCACATACTCTACTCAAAGGTATCCCAGCAATTGCACTTGGATGTAATGCATTAGAAATACAAAAACTCAATTACCAAATATCATGTATCTTTTTTTTATATCCTAACTTTCCACACATTAAGTTCATGTAGTGGTGACTATCACAACTACATTGGTAAAACTCTACTTCCACCTCAAAATCAAATGTGACATGTTAACCATTGGCATGTTTAGTGCAAAAAGGTGCCTATATACCCACATAGATGGAGAATAAAGTACTTGCATAAGTGTGATAAACGCATGGTGCCATAAGTATAACAATTAAATAACAAGAGCATTACATAGTATAAATTAGACATTCAATATAAAATGAACAAGTGGTTGTAAAAAGTTAAAACATAATTGATGCGATTGATTCATATGCTTAGTGCATCTTCTTGGTTTTGCAAGTAGTAGCCATATGGGCCATATTCTTCCCTAATCTTGTCTTCCATCAAGTTGTTGGGATAAGGGTTTGACATTTTGTGTTTTAAATGATCAAGATAAGGGACATTTCTATCATTCAACCTTTTAAATTCTTTATTGTTGTTCTGGGGTGATTAAGCCCATGTTTGACTTACTAAAAAAAACAAGGTTGCGTGGCAGCGCAGTCCCTGCCAACGAGGTTATAAATCAAATTGTGGAAAATGGGGTGGAATTGTAAATGAAACGAAGTGTTCGATGCAAAATGTATATCACGGAAATGTTGTGTGCAACATGTATATCACGGAAGATGGGGAAAAAGTAAATGATATTTTTTGAAAGTATATAGCAAACCTTTTTTTTTTGAAAGTATATAACAAAGTAAAAAATTTGTTTACAGTGCAAGAATAAATTTGGAAATTTAAATGCAATTTCCATATGGACTGGTGAAAGATAAAAATATATGATGACATAAAATTAATAGGAGATAAGAAATATAAAAAATTTAAATGCATTTGTGAACATGGGGTATAAGTAAATGACAATTGCATTGTTGAGCACGATTTATTTTGAAATATATATAAAAATAAAAGTCTGTAACATATAAAAGAGTAAATGCGTTTTCCATATAGACTGGTGAAGGATATGAATAAAAGTATGTAACATATTAAAAATTAAATGCATTTGTCATACAGAGTGGTGAAAGATAAGAATAGAGTCTGTAACATATAAAAATTTAAATGCATTTTTATTTGAAATCTGTCAAAAAATAAAAGTTTGTTACATACTGCTGGAAATTTTGAAATATACAAAAAATTAAAGTCTATTACATATAAACCAAAATTTCAATGCGATTGTCATGTAGATTGGGATTGGGGCTCCCATGGACCATTAGAGAAATATGTACAAGAAACAGGACTGTGGAAAGAAGATAGAGTGCAATAGCTGCAAAAGAAAATAAATGGAAAGGTATAAGTGTTTGGCTATACATCTGTATTTAAGAAACTAAAATAACTGGGTTGATAAACAAAGAAGGATGCGATGGGTAAACTTACAGTGAGGGTACATATGAGCCCTTTGGCTATTTGCTTGCGGCTGTCATTTCATTGATGTCGTCGACGACAACGGTTTCAAGGATGTCCTCCACGGCTGCTGGAATGCTGGAAACTGCCTGTTGCCTTTTGTCGGTGGCATGTTTCAACTGCCTTTCAAACCATTCTTCAATGTAGCCTCTCATCGGAGCGACGTTGATCTCATTCCAGTTTTTTAAGTTGAAAATATCATTTTCTAATTCCCGGAACCTGATAGAAAGATTACAGAGAGTCTAATGAATTTCCTCATTCTGTATTGCATATTTGACTAGCTAGTTGTGGACGTGAGCTTGATCAAATTGAAGGATGCTGTAAAACTTTTGCAGAGAGAAGGTCTTAAACATAACAACCTGTTTATCAAACTCTTGCTTGGTTAAGGGCAAGGAGTTTGCGATTAAGTGGGGGTCTTGGAAGTCGTAGGTTTTCCTGGCTAAGTCTATATTTGAAAGCTTTGTGAATAATATATCTTTCTTCGATATCGCTTGTTCACATGACTGAACAATGAGATGCAGGTTCTTTAATTTTTCTTTCCAACATGCATTCAATTGGCCGATGCGGTTTTTTGATGGAATATCTTCTTCTCTTCTTTTTGTTTAATACATATTGTTGACAATCTTGCCAAAAGGGATGACCGTTTTTAAAAAGAAAATTTCTTCATCTTTTAATTCGGCCTACAAAATCTCAAGCAAGCTATGTGCCCTGGTTCCAAGGGAAGTGATGATTTGTGATATTTTCCACGCCTCGGTAACCAATTCCACTCTTTTTTTGATATTTTTCTCCACATATCCTTTATAGGATGCGAGCAGGGTGGAGGATGCTTTTACATTGGGTGCAGGGGTGCCAGGCATGGCTATTGCCAAAGAATCGATAAGCAATGGCATGGGAATGAAAGCATCTTCCAATTCCTTGATTCGGTCCTTCAGTATCGCATTCTCGGTCTTGATGCCTCCATTGGAATCATGAAGTGCTTCTCTGGTCGCGGTGTGAAGTTGAAAGATTTGGGATGGTTGCATGTTGGCAACGTCAACCTCTGAACGAGATTTTCCTTTGTTATATTTAACATTTTTTTTTTTTTGGAATTATCAATTTTTTGTTCCGGGTATAAAAAAAAATGCTCTGGAACATGAAGGATTCATCTTCCTTAAATTTTTTGGTAATGGATATGTCCATTGGATGGCTATGGTGGATGGTGTGTCCGAGCTGATCAAGGAAGTGGATCATGGTATCCAGATCAATGTCAAGTTCCATGTTCTCACTCTGAATTTTCGGCTCTTCCGCCTGCCCCACATTTTTTTTTCTCTTCTTCTCTACTAGAATCCTGTGAGAACTATCAAGTTTAGAGTGAGGAGGGTCGTTATATCCTCCTTCGTTTGAAGAACTCTGGGTTTCTTTGTTGCTATGATGGGCCATTGGAGCGATGCTCCAAGATGTAGTACTTTTTGGAGTGGTATTTGTGGATTGAACACTTTTGTCACTAGGGCCTTTCCCCTGTTGCGTGTACAATTTAGTGCAGCTTTGCACTGTTTGTACCTTATCGGCATCAGAGGCAAGACCGTTGTTGCTACTGTCTCTGTTTTTGGGCAGGTGTTTATTTACAAAACAATCCCCGAGGCCAAGTGTTTGTAAATGTTGTCTAAATATATCATAGGGGTCGAATCCTCTTATGTCTTCAGCATATCTCAGGTTGGAGATGCTAGAATGTGCTGCGAAATCGTGAATTTTATTGACGTTTTTCAACACGAACTCCCCTATTTTCCAAGGTAGAGGAATGAACTATTTTTTTTTCTTCCTTTGGAACAAATGGAACCAATAGCTATATTGACATGCTACTTCTACAACAAACATTCTGTCCGTAATGTGACATGGAAGGAGAGCAGGCTGTTCCATGGAGCCAAAAATTCTTATGACAGTGTAATTATCAAAATGTTGGAGTGTCCCCTTCTTGTCCAAAAAACTAGTTGCCTGTTCAGATATGCGGGGAGCATCTTCTCCTAACAACAAAAATTTGAAAACAGACATGAAGCCATTAAAAACCTCATAAAAACAGTGGGAAGCCTTATGCTTCCACTAGGCCTGGTACTAGAACGTTACTGGGTGGAATTCGCAGTTGACATTCTTGGATAGAGATAGTTGCAGAAACTGACAGGAATATGCTATTGCAAAAACTAAATAGGATGACATATAAAATTTCTTTCCACTTTTATAGCTTGACAATTGGGAAGAGATTTCATGGGAAATTAACCTACCCCAATCAAAATTGGCTTTCTCATTGACTGTGAAATACAAAATATAAAGAGCCATGCGGGAAATAATAGTTGTGGACTCATGTCCCGTTATTCTTGTAAACAACCAGACAATTTCGTGAAATGGATTTCTAAATGAACTAACCTGCATGCTTGTAATATCTTCAGGAACTAGATTCGGGTTTTCCAAAAAGAGGGGCAAGAGGTCCAATCCATTATTATGCTTTGTTAGGAATTGTTTGCAATCTTCTCCTCTGAACGTCAATGTTGGCTCCGACAATTTCAGCATCTGGCGGAAGACCCAAGGTGACAAAGAAACAAAAGAGCGGTCCTGCAGTGGAATAATTCTTTTCTCTGCAATAAATTTATTGGTGCATCAAGAGACAAGGTCCTTATAGCCAAAAACCTCAGGGACACAACATGCATGAGCAATCCCGGAGGTCCAAATTACTTGGTTCTCTGCAACAGAAGTTGAGTAATAAGAAAATGCCTTGGACTAGTGGAAGTTCTTATCCTCACGCCCGAAGATGTTCACTGTATCTCCATAGAACTGCTGTCGAGCTGATGCCATAGGTTTATGAGAAGGTTGCTTTGCTGCAGATGATGGTTTAAATGAACAGTTAGAGCCGATAATGTAACTTTTCAGTAAATCTTGGTTAAATGCTTATGAATGGGAAATCTCCTCGAGCCTTTCACTAATTAATGACAATCTGTAATGGTGGTGCATGATGAACTGTTAGCAATAAAGTTTATTTATTGCATATTTAGAAATGCGAAGGTGGCGGGTACAATGAAGAGTAATTAAGGAATGGAGGTTTCATGAACGTGCGAAGGTCACGCCGTGTGAACGAGATTTCATGATTTTGAAATGAACACTCGGAAGGGATTATATAATCCCCCCACAAATTTTGGTTTAATGCGCATCAATACAAGATGTCCTCGAGCCTTTCGCCCATTAATGACAATCTATACAGTTTCTGCATGATGACCTGTTAGAATTAAATGCCAGTAATTTCATATTTAGAAACAAGATATGAATATATATATATATATATAACTTTTTATTTTCTTTTATTATAGACAAGTGCGAAGGTGATGGAGATGGTGGAGAGCAAAGAAAGAATGGCAAGCTCTGAAAATCGATCGGATGGGATTCAAAAAAGGGTTACGGGGATAGTCAGGACAACTGATTATTGCACGGTCAAATTTCATGTTGCAAAAACCATGATGTTCTACTAATTGTCAGCAAATGTGTTGTTGAAGATTAGATTTTATTGCAATGTGTGCATGTAACTATGTTCTTGATACATTCTTCCATGACTGTAACATATTAACTTAACTACTAAACTTCATTTTCTACTAATTGTCAGCAAATGCTTTGTTGAAGATTAGAGTTTATTGGAACGTGTGAGTGTAACTGCGTTCTTCATACACTCTTCATGAGTGCAACATATTAATTAAAGTATTAAACTTCTTTCATTATGGGTTGTTAGCATTAAAACTTAATAATTGCATGTCTAGAAACAAGAATAATGATTTTGCTGCAACATTGTACATTGGTATTGCTATGTTCTATCTGCATTACGAATAGAATTGAACGTTGGTTTGAAATTATGTAATCAATTTTTTGTTTGCATAAAAAGATGGTGGATTCACACAGTACATTGGCATATAATTGTTAGATGTTCCATCTTAGAAAAGATAAGCTAAGTAAACACAATATCGAAGAAGTACGAGAGCACCGAACCATGCAAATTAGAACATGCGTTAAACCCAAAAAAGAGGTAGCAACGAAGAGTCGAAGAAAAATATTTTTTAATAGCAAATGCATTTAAAAAAATAAGAAAAACACAGAGTATTGTACATCTATCCTTAGAAATTGGACCCAGTTCTTCGGGCCAAAACATTGAAGGTATCTACGACAAACACAAACATGGGATCCTCAGTATGCAAGATCTTTGCAGTTTTCTCCTCGATGAATCATCCCGTGTTGAAATTGATATTTTTCACAAGCTTCCCTTGAGGAAGAAGACAAAAATGGTTGCAGGGCAAGTGGAATAGCCCTTAGCTGAAACCGCTTTTGTATAGTCAAAAAAATTTAGTAGCATAGCTTGCATGTGCAATTTGAGAGGCCCAAATTAGTCCATTCTGGGCAGAAGGAGATGACTAGTAGGAAAATGCCTTACAACAATGACAGTTTTGGACCTGATTCCCGAAGATGTTAATCAATATTTTTTTGGCTTGAAATATATCTCTGGGAGCATCAACATATCATTGCTTTACAATGAAACTCTTCTGCCCAGAACAGACTAATTTGGAACTCTGGAATTCCTACTTTCACGCTGCAAAGTGGCTGTTGCGTTCACCGTCGGTTTCTTTTCTAAAACTCCTTTTGGTGTTGTCATCACTGCCATCACCGAGTCGGGAAGTTTCGTTCGTTATGGTTGATTTCAATTTGGGCCTAGGAGTGGGAATATTCTCTGCATTTCCATCATCCGTTGCCGTATCATCGTCCATCAGATCATCTTCTTCCAGCTCAGAATTCATGGCATCAACTTCTGCGACAGCCATGAATGGAAGTGGGCAGGTTCTCTGAGAAACCAGGGTTGCCATGGAATTTTTTGGCTTGAAATATATCTCTCGGTGTACGAAGGGACCATCTCCTTGTTTGCTCCTAGGCAGAGGGAGACAAATAGTAAGAATATGCCCTGGAATAGTGGAACCTCTGGCCATTATGCCCTAATGTGTTTACTGTGTGCGGAGAGAACTGCTGCCAAAAGTTATTAAGAATTTCCATTTGCTTGGGATGATGTTTGAAATGAAAATCGGGGAGTGATAATATAACCCTCCGCAAATTATGGTTTAATGCGTATCAATGGAATATGTCCTCGAGCCTTTCGTTGATCAATGATAGTTTCCAGGGTTCGTGCAGAATGAGCTATCACCATCACAACTCACTAAGTGCACAATTAGAAAAAAGTGTGAAGGTGGCGGTGACGACGAAAAGAGATTAAGAATTAGAAATTTCTTAGAAGGACCAACCCGTCCGCGCACAAAAAAAAAATATTGCATCGCCTTTCAAATGAATACTTGGAAAGGATAACATATTTGTGCGCACATCTTAGTTTAATTCATAGTAATGACAAATCTTCTCCGGATTTCCCGACATTAATGACATTCTTAATGATTCCTGCAAGATGGATACTAGCATTAAAGATTAATTATTGAATATTTGGAAACAAGTACGAAGGCAACGGTGATGGCGAAACTGATTCCAAGAAATACCAAAGTATGGAAAACGGTCGGGCGGGTTACAAAAGAAAAATGACAGAAGATATACCCAGGAGATGTGAAGGGCCGATGGTCATATTGCATCTCAGTGACAGATATCGACTGCCAATTTGTATGTCGTGGAATTTGTATATTGATAAGCGGACCTGCGGGCTGGATGGCTCAACATTGCACTTTCGTTGTTCTGTGTCCTCCAAATAGCACTCAGAGTTCTACGATATATAGATTGACAGATGGAATCGGAGGCTGGCTAGTTCAAGATTACCATTGTTTAGGGATGGAAATCACTATCAACTATCTAACATATCTAAAAGCATTATTTTCAATACTAAATTATTAATATTACATATTGATCTTGCAGAATTTTATTAGACGAGAAAGTTTGTACAATCTGGTCGGGCAAGTTATTTATAAGTTTTGCGACAAACGAACAATACATAGTAGACATGTACTTTTATAAAGTATGAACATGAGATTTTGTAGAACATATGCAGATCCCTCATTCCATACTTAGCCACTTTTTTGATTGCGGGTTCTCGGCCTGGCGGGCTAAAAATTGAGCCTCTATTGTTCTGTGTCCTACAAATAGCACCCACACTTTCGCGATATACAAATAGACTGGCGGACTTGTGGGTTGGTTGGTTGAACGTTTCACTTTTATTGTCCCGTAGCTATTCTGTATTAATTCCATATTTAGCCAGTTTTTTGAATTGGGGGTTCTCGGGCTGGCAGGCAAAAAATTGGGCATCTATTGTTCCACGCTCTACAAATAGCACCCATAATCCCACGATATACAAATTCAGAAGCAAACCTGTGGTAAATTATTACTGTTAAATATTGATATTGCAGAATTTAATTAGATAAGAAAGTTTGTACAATCTGGTTGTCTGAGTGATATAAAAGTATTCCGACAAACGAGCAATACATAGTAAACATGTACTTTTATAAAGTATGGACATGAGATTTTATAGAACATATGCGAAGCCCTCATTCCATACATGGGCAGTTTTTGGATCGTGGGTTTGCGGCCTGGCGGGCTGAAAATTGTGTATCTATTGTTTCGTGTCCTACAAATAGCACCTACACTTTCGCGATATACAAATTGACAGGCGGACTTGCGGAGATGACTCTATATAAAGTATGGACATGAGATTTTGTAGAGCATATGCGCATCCCTCATTCCATACTTAGGCACTTTTTTGGATCGCGGGTTCGCGACCTGATGGGCTGAAAATAAAGTCTCTATTGTTCTGTGTCGTACAAATAGCACCCAGACTTCCGCAATATACAAATTGACAGGAGGACCTATGGGCTGCTTGGTTGAACATTACATTTTTATTGTTCTAGAACATATGTGGATCCCTCATTCCATACTTGGGCACTTTTTGGATCGCGGGTTCGCGGCCTGGTGGGCTGAAAATTGAGTATCTATTGTTCCGTGTCCTACAAATAACACCTAGACTTCCGCGATATACAAATTGACAAGTGGAATTTTGGACATGAGTCTTTATATAAAGTATGGACATGAGATTTTACAGAGCATATGTGGATCCTTGATTCCATACTTGGGCACTTTTTGGATAGTGGGTTTGCGGCTTGGCGGGCTGAAAATAGAGTCTCTATTGTTCCATGTTCTACAAATAGCACCCAGACTTCCACGACATACAAATTGACAGGAGGACCTATGGGCTGCTTGGATGAACATTGCATTTTTATTTTTCTAGAACATATGCAGATCCCTCATTCCATACTTGGGGCACTTTTTGGATCGCGAGTTCACGGCCCGACGGGCTGAAAATTGAGTATCTATTGTTCTGTGTCCTACAAATAACACGTAGACTTCCGCGATATACAAATTGGCAGACAGACTTGTGGACATGAGTCTCTATATAAAGTATGGACATGAGATTTTACAGAGCATATGCAGATCCCTCATTCCATACTTAGGCACTTTTTGGATCGCGGGTTCGTGGCTTGACGGGCTGAAAATAGAGTCTCTATTGTTCCGTGTCCTACAAATACCACCCAGACTTCCGCAATATACAAATTGACAAGAGGACTTGCGGGCTGCTTTGCTGAACATTACATTTTTATTGTTCTGTAGCGATCCCGTATTAATTCCATATTTTGCCACTTTTTTTTTATCAGGGGCTCTCGGGCTGGCTGGCTGAACATTGCACTTTCATTGTTCCATGTCCTCCAAATAACACTCGGACTTCCACGATATGCACATTCACAGATGGACTCGAGGGCTGGCGGGTTCAAATTTGCCATTGTTTAGGGATGGCAATCCCTATCAACTATCCAACATATAAAAAAACATTACTTTCAATACTAAATTATTAATATTACATATTGATATTGCATAATTTAAGCAGAGGACAAAGTTTGTCCATTTTGGTGGACTGACTGATATAAAATTTTTCGGACAAACGAGCAATACATAGTAAACATGTACTTTTATAAAGTATGGACATGAGATTTTATACAACATAAGCGCATTCCTTATTCCATACTTAAGCACTTTTTGGATCACGGGTTCATGGCCTGGCAGACTGAAATTGAGGTTTTATTGTTCCGTGCCCTACAAATAGCAGCCAGACTTCCGCGATATACAAATTGACAGGCGGACTCGGGTTGGTTTGTTGAAAAACTGAGAGGGGGGGGGGG
>ML780334.1:474783-510400 GCA_009831015.1 Picea engelmannii
AGTCTGGAGTAATCATCGATAATCAACATGAAGTAGTTTTCTTTCCCTGTGCCTTCCTGTCTTGATGGTCCACATAAATCCATATGAACTAGTTGGAGAGGTTTCTCTGTTGAAGTAAAGCTCTTGGACTTAAACTGTGTCCTATTTTGCTTCCCTACTTGACAGGGTTTACACATTGAATCTTGGGGATTTGATATTCTTGGAAGATCTTTTACTGCCTCTAGGTTTTTGAGTTTGATTAAGTGGTCAAAGTTTAGATGTCCAAGTCTCCTATGCCATAACCAACTTTCATCATGTTTGCTTAGATGACATTCTTCTCTATTTTCTATAAGCACATATACATTAGTTTCTGTCCTTATGCCTTTGGCCACCACTTGTCTTGAGTTTACAGACTTTATCTTGCAGTCCTTGGACGTGAACAACACTTTGCATCCTCTATCACACATTTGACTTACACTGAGCAAATTATGTTTTAGCCCATCCACAAGTAGAACATCTTGGGCTTTTCCTTTTCCATTACTTAAGCTCACCATCCCTTTTCCNTTTATTTTCCCTGGAGCATCATTTCCAAAGGTTACGTTTCCTGATTTTCTTTCACTTAGAGATAGAAACTTGCCTTTGTCTCTCGTCATGTGTTTGGAGCATCCATTGTCTATATACCAAGGGTTTGTTTTTCTTTGAGCGGGCAACACTAATCCACACTTGTCACTTTCCTTCTTCTTCCAAAACTTGACATTTTCAACAGGAGATTTCGAATCTGGTTCATATTCCCTTAAACGACAGTCAATAGATTTGTGTCCATAGTTATGACAGATGTAACATTCAATCTCTTTGTTCAACAGGTCAAACTTATTGGTGCAACGTTGTCTACTCATTGAGTGTTGATTATTTCTTGACCTCTTTAGTTGCATGTCCCTGGACTTAATTTGGCAGTTGGCAATCAGTGAAGGTTTGTTACTTGGTTGCATCATTCTTTGTTGTGGCAAGTATTTATTCTTTTGAAATCTTAATTGCTCATGTGTAAGTCTTAAGGAACAATTTACAGCTTTGTGACCAAAGTTAGCACAGTAGAAACAATAGCCATAGAATAATTCTTTGTACTTGGAAAATGGTTGTCTTCTTTGAGCAAATTGATTTCTTCCAGACTGATGACGTCGTTCAACAGTGAGCACATTACTTCTTTGTTCTACATATTCAAATCTGGCATCTTTTTCCTTACTCGACCTGGGCGACTGATTGTCTTCCTTTGTTTCTGCAGGATTGTTACTGTCAATAGTTGTACTTTTGACAAACTTGATGAGTTCTTCATTTCCTGGCTTACCACTGCTTGATCCCTCTTCATACCCCAAGCCAGTTTTCATCTTTGGATTCCTTTGCTGATTCAGAATGGTGGCCAATCCTTCTGAGGCTTTGATACTTAACAGATTTTGATTATACAAGGCTTAAAACTTCTCCATTTCTTTCCTCGTTTTCACTACTTCTTGTTCTAATGCTTCACATCTTGCCTTCTTTTTCGATAGCTGTTGTTTCAGAATCTCTTCGATTTTCTTTGCCTCTTCCAATTCTACTTTTAGTAGGACAAGGTATTCATCAAGTTCTTTACCGTCTTCCTTGAACTGTATCAACAATTGTCTTTGCTTTCTGTTCTTGATTCTTAGTCTGTCAATCTCTTCCAGTGCACTGATCAATTCTCCTTCCATGTCAACCACAACTTCTTCTTCATCACTCCCTGTGCTTTTATTATCATAATCCTCTTTGGCCATAAGTATAAAGTCATTTAGTTTATCTTTAATAGAGGAGTCATTTTCTTCATCATCTGAAGGATCATCGTCATTGTTTACGCACAGACTTTTCTTCTTAAAGTTTTTCTCTTTAAAGAAATTTCTGTGTTTGTACTTCTCCTCATCATCACATGTCTGATCCTTTCCTTTGTGGGGAAATTTATTTGCAAAATGACCTATCCTACCATAGTTGAAACATTTGAAAGGCAATTTACCTTTGTATTTGCCTGATCCCTTCTTCAGTCTCTTCACAATTTTTTCTTCAATTTCATCGAGCTCAGAATCCTCATTCTTATCTGCTTTAAATGATGCTTCTCTGGAGGTAGGTTTATCTTTAACTATTCTAATTTCATATGTAGTCAATGTTCCTAGTAGTTGATCAAACCCCAAGGTTTTTAGATCATTAAGTTCTTCTATAGCAGAGACCTTCGGGTTGAACCTATCTGGGAGAGATCTCAAGATTTTCTGAACTAGAGAAGGTTCATCAATTGTTTCACCAAGTTCCTTCATTGCATTTACCATTTCTTCTACTCTTAGAAAGTATTTTCCAACAGTTTCATCTTCCTTCATCTTCAGCTGTTCAAACTGTATTCTGTAGGTTTGAAGCTTTGCATCCTTTACTTTCTCATTACCCTCATAGCTACTAATGAGTTTGTCCCACATTTCTTTGGCAGTTCCTAGGTGCATAACTTTTAGGAATTTTGCTTCTGCAAGCCCACTCAAGATAACATTCATAGCCTTAGCGTTGAAGCTAAATTCTAGTTTGTCATCCTTATTAGCTAGCACAATTGGCTTTACATAACCAATGTCTACCACATCCCATACATCTGCACCTAATGACATTATGTAGGTTCTCATTCTAACTTTCTAGAAGGCAAAGTTTGTTCCATTGAACAGAGGGGCCTTATTGGTTGAATTTACTTCATGGCTTGACATGTTTAAGCTCTAGGATCTACCCTTAGATAAAAGGGGCTAGCTCTGATACCAATTGTTGAACAACTGAGGGGGGGGGGGTGAATCAATTGTCACCGAGCTTAAACAATTATGATTCTTTTAAAAATATTTACAAGGCACTCAATGATGATCACAATAATGCAGGGAAATGAGCAATGACACATTTAGCATCAGTCACATATATGAGAAACACAGAGACATATATTTCCCAAGGAAACCCATATAGGGTAAAAACCTCTTCTTCTTTATGTGATAAGTATTATTTACATTCTTTACATTATCATACATTTGAGCACCAAATCATTGTGAGGCTACAACCTCTGTTTTGCAAGCTGCAACTTGCTGAGATCACCAACTCTCTGTTTTTCTCTAGCACCCACTAGAAGGAAGCACCAACTCCCTGGTTTTTCTAGCTCCAACTAGAAATGAGCACCAACTCCTTGGTTTCTCTAGCACCAACTAGAAGGAAGCACCAACTCCCTGTGTTCAAGCCCCCACTTGAACCTCTGAGGACACCAGTCCTCCCTAGCACCTCCCAACCACCCTTGATTATTAATATGAAATATTTAAACCTATTATAGTGATATAATGTTCAATAACAACTTACTAGTCTCATCACTGTTCTACAAGATTTTGCTACTTAGACTTCCTCCCTGTCTTCCAGCATGCATCTGCTGCCCATTCTGTTCTTCTACTTTTATGCTTTGTGCGCCATGTCCGCTGCACAGTTCTTCTTCTGTTTTTTTTTTTTCCAGCTGCTGCACTCTGATCCTTCTTCATGCATGAGTCACCTTCAACAACATCCACAACAATCCCAATAACAACAACAACCACATCTCATCTCTGTACTGTGTATATATAGATTTTGTGCCCCTTGTGCATGCAATGCACACAATACCTCTGCATACTCACACTGTGCCGATATCCTCCACAACTCGAGTGCTCTGTCTGATCATCATCATGACTCTTCAGCTTCTCTGGACGTTTTTCCACTCATTCAACATCACTGTATGTTATGCTAAGATTCCTCAGCCTCTCTGGCAGTTGAGACTCTTCGTCTTCTCTGTGACAGTCGAGCTCACCTTCTCTGTTCCAGTTACAAGCTTCAATGCTCATCCAGCTATCAATCGCCTACACGAGCATCTTCATCCCTCTTGAAGATTCCTAGAGACTCTTCATCTCCTCTGTCAATCACCCCGAAGTGTCTTCGAGTCCTCTGGCAGAAACCATCAGTGGTTTCTGGCAATTACACTGTGACGTGCAACAATAGCCCTCCGATTATACTCAAATTTGCCTGCATCATTGGATTAACTCTAATGGGTTCTTGTGTTATTTACCGGTTTCGCACTTCCACAATTCAGAGATTCTGCGATGAGACATCTTGAGTCTCCATGTCACGAGTTTCGAAACTCCGAAACAGATCTTTTCTGCGCTAGCTCCTTCCTCTATATGACCATGGCCATGACCAAGCGCTTATGCAAAAAGTGCTTTTCGCGAATTCACATTTCGTGAGTCTAGAGATGAGGCATCTCGACTCTCCAAGTAGCGATCCCCAAAACCCTGAAATGGATCTTTTCTGAACTGACTCCTTCCCTTCTCGTGACCACCAACGGTGACCATAGGCTGTTCCAAAAAGGCGCTTTATATTTCACAAGTTTATAAATTTCATTGAGTCTAATCGACGGTTGAAATCTCCATAGATCTGACGGTCCAGATCTTATCACGATCTCGCATCTCGTGAGTTTCCACACCAGGCTCCGTTGACTCCAAGTCAGTGACTTGTCCTATGATTCGACGGTCCAGATATGATCTTAAGTCAATGGCTCAGATTATATCACGATTTCGCATCTCACGAGTTCGGTGGTTATGTTTCTTGCCTCTCCAAGTCGCGATAGGCGAAGCTCTGAGATGGAGCCGGATCAACGGTTCAGATCACACCTTGATCTGACGGCTGCGCTTAAATCGCGATTTCGCATCTTGCGAGTTCGGTGGTTATGTTTCTTGCCTCTCCAAGTCGCGAGTCGCGAAACTCTGAGATGAAACTGGATCAACGGTCCAGAACAAAACTTCGATCTGACGGCTGCAATTAAATCACGATTTTGATAGTTATGTTTCTTGCCTCTCCATGTCGCGAGTCATGAAACTCCGAGATGAAGCCGGATCAACGGTCCAGAACAAAACTTTGATCTGACGGCTGCGATTAAATCGTGATTTCGCATATCGCGATTTTGATAGTTATGTTTCTTGCCTCTCCATGTCGCGAGTCACGGAACTCCGAGATGAAACTGGATCAACGGTCCAGAACAAAACTTTGATATGACGACTATGATTAAATCGCGATTTCACATATCGTGATTTTGATAGTTATTTTTCTTTCCTCTCCATGTCGTGAGTCGCGAAACTCTGAAATGGATTCTCGGATCAACAGTCCCGATCAACACTTGATGTGATTGTCATCGGGAATTGTAAATGGGATCCAACGATCAGAAATGCTACTTTTCCTCCCGAGCTTACTTTGTTCCACTTACTCTGATCTTGCCATCGTTGATCTTTGTCATCGTTGATCTTTTCCATCGCTTTTCTTTCCATCATTGACAAGCTTACTCCCAACTGTAAACCTTCCAACATGGTTGGCTGAACATTGCACTTTTATTGTCTCGTAGTGATCCCCTATGAATTCCATATTTAGCCATTTTTTTTATCGGGGGCTCTGGGCCTGGCGGGATGAAAATTGGGCCTCTATTGTTCCACGTTGTGCAAATACCACTCACAATTCCACGATATACAAATTGACAAGTGGACCTGCGAGCTGGCTGGCTCAACATTGCAGTTTCATTGTTCCATGTCCTCCAAATAGCACTCGGAGTTCCGCGATATACAGATTGAAATATGGACTTGAGGGCTGGCGGGTTCAAGTTTTCCATTGTTTACAGATGCTAATCCATATCAAATATCTAACATATCTAAAAACATTATTTTCAATACTAAATTATTAATATTAAATTTTGATATTGCATAATTTAATTAGACGAGAAAGTTTGTACAATCTGCTCGGGCGACTGATATAAAAGTTTTCCGACAAATGACGAATACATAGTAAACATGTACTTTTAGAAAGTATGGACGACATTTTATAGAGCATATGTGGATCCCTCGTTCCATACTTGGGCACTTTTTGGATCGTGGGTTCTCGGCCTGGCGGGCTGAAATTTGAGATTCTTTTGTTTCGTGTTCTGCAAATATCACCCAAACTTCCGTGATATACAAATTGACAGGCGAACTTGTGGACTCCACGTCTGGCGGGTTCAAGATTGCAATTGTTTAGGGATGCTCATCCTAAATAAACTTTATCGAAAAAAATTATTTTCAAATACTAAATTATTAATATTAACTATTGATATTGTATAAGTGAATTACATTAAATTATTAAAGGATGTTAAATCGCTTATTTTAAAAAAAATAAAGCAAACAAAAGAAAGTTTTTTTAAAATTCTATCACCGCAAGCATAACAAGGACCAATTTGAATTTTAAGGCCCTCTTGTTCATATGATAGAACAATTGCACTCCGCACAGTATATATTCGTTGATTTCAAATTATTCCAGGATATTAATTTTTCCAAGTTCATCGAATAAGAAAAAATGCCAAAACAATGACCAATTTGAATTTTAAGAGCCTCTTGTTGCTATGATAGGATAGTTGCACTTCAAACATTATATATTCGTTGATTTCAAATTATTTCAGAACAATAATTTGACCAAGTTCATCGATCAAGGAAATCTGCTAAAGCAAGCCACATACTACATTTGCGTCACAACGTCATAGAAATTATCAGGTGGATCTGTGGGCCAACTGGCTAAAAAATTCAATTATATTGTTCCGTGTCCTCCAAAGAACAGTTGGAGTTCCACGGTATACAAATTGACAAAAAAAGTAGATAACCAAGAACCAACCATACTTTAAATAGGCCACAAGCAAGTTCCCAGAAGGTTCCATAAAGCAGAACCCATCGACCTTTGCACTAAACAATTTGATATACAAATAAAAGACGTCGCCGCATTCGTTTTCTCTTACATCTGGTATATGTTCCCAGTAGAAAATAACTGGGAACATGCGATATATGGGGATTACAGAGATATGGGCCAAGTCTAACGAACATTCATTTGGATGTTGAACAAATGTTACATAGACAGATGAGGTATTTTTGTTCCCTGCCAAAGTTTGATATTTTTTTTTTGTTTCCCCTTCTTCAGCCGATATGAAAAATTGCATTGTCCTCATTCAAGGTGAATTTGCTATGTATGCGAAGCTGCCGCAACATGCAAACACTGCTTGCCTTTTTCTGTAGATACGTTTCATACGACAACTCAACCAACTCAGGAAGCACATTTTGTAAAAGAGGCTGCCTAACCATACAATGCACGATTGTGTTTACCACGGTTCAGATAACAACATTCACACAATGTCCATATATATATGGACATTTTTCACCGCATCGCAGACAATCAATGGTATCATCACTTATCAAAGCGGAGGCAGAAGCAACGGAGTTGCATCTTGCACATACAGGCTCAAAGGGGGTCGAGTACACATTGGATGCAACTAAAATACCTTCAACTTGAGAACGCGAGCAAAGGGATTAATACATTGAACAACATAATACACAACTGCACCCCCCCCTCCCCTTTTAAAAAAAATAAAAATAAAATAGGGACATAAATTTTTTGAAGGCTATTTCTATAAGCAAAGTGAGAATGCTTTTGTGGATGTATATGCACAACAGTTGTAGAGCTAGCTAGTTTCTTCAGATCCTTTACTATATCTGCTCGCAAATCTGTTACAAATGTTGCCTGGGTTGTCCGAAAGATCCTTTCTCTAGCATCCCTCTTCTTTGTAATATTTTTAAACAACATAAGTGGAATCTTCCCTCTATGCAATTGTTGTTCCATTGACGAAAACAAATCTGAATACGTATCAACAATTGCAGTTGCAACATGGAACAATGCAATATTTGTGTAACTTATCTAACATACATGCACATGCAAAAGTAAAGGACAAAACTGAATATGAAAAGTGGTACCATTTCCTTGTCGCTGTCGGACTCTCCATCCTTTATATGGAGAATGTGTTGCGAGCCAAATTTTCTCGCTAGTGTGACAACAGCCCCAATCATTCAGATTGGGTAAATATCAGTGCTCTGTGCAAGCTGGCTGATAGTCGAGTCCGGGATGAAACAATATTCTGAACAAACAATGAGATTTTTTTCCACAATGCTTGTTTCGTTGAGCGAAATAATTCGATCGCAATCACCACGGTCATATACTGTTTTGGGCAATATATTAAAATGTGTAATGGATATCCCGTTACATAGCAATATCTTTTCTGCATGTTTCTGGACGAGTTGTGGAGGAACAGTCAGTGTCACTGTCATCATGGCATCCTTGTCTGTCATGTCAGCATGCATAATGGATCTACTTTTGTTTGCCTTGTCCAAATAGGTGCTATAGACAACCATTATGTCCCCGACGAACACTTGTCTAGTTTGGCGGCTGTTCAAGCCCTCTATTGACAGTACTTTGGATGTCACAACTATAGACCTGATAACACTTTTTTGAATAGGAAAACTAAAGTGAATGGTAGTGTGTTACAAGTACACACATAGTTTTGATGAACTATGAAGCCAAAGTTTCGCAACCACACCTCTTAGTCTGTGGAACATGCAGCACATTCAACGTCTTGTTTGTACTTGTTGATGCTTCTTGTGAGCTGCAAACCATGTATTGTAGATGACATCAACATATCCGCCATGCCATAGATGAATATATAGCCCAACAAATTTGTTTAGCAAACATAGTAAGAGTAGAGCATATGCATCTTTACCTTTGGCCTTGTCGGTCTGTCGATGTCTGGGGTGACTGGTTGCTCATGCCCGTGTCACTAGTCCAACTTTTCCTGATGCAAGCATGTGTAAATGAACATCAGGACTAAACAAGCATATGCATTGTATATTGTCCATTAGAAGGACCAAATAACTGTAAAACTGTATGCATCTAAATTTTTTAACTGGAGAAATGTTTAACAGTAAACATGGCATGAGCACGTGGCACCATGGCCAATCTGTATATCGCGGACCCCCGGAAGCCAGGGGAGCAATCTTCAACCTGCCAGCCTGGTACCCGCAATCGAGAAAGTGGGTAACTATGGAAGAAGGTAGAAGCACAACCACATATGTGAATCCGTTAGTCCACCAACCGATGCATGAAGGAATTTTCGGAAATCACACTAGGAAGATGAATTAGAAAACAAAAGGGATAATAGAAAATGGAAAAAGTAGAAATAGGGAGCGCAGAAAGGCCCATTACTGCAAAGTCATTGTTTTCAAGTCTAATATTATATGCCCCCACCCAGTTTGTATATTTAA
Organism: Picea engelmannii; assembly: GCA_009831015.1. Lineage (NCBI taxonomy): Eukaryota > Viridiplantae > Streptophyta > Pinopsida > Pinales > Pinaceae > Picea > Picea engelmannii. Next base: position 483,939 of record ML780334.1, read on the forward strand.
TTTACCAGCACACTTGGTATACCTTTTAGAAGATTGCACCACATAACCCTCTGCTGTTGCACATAATAATTCATCTCCCTGTCCAAGCAACTTGTTTTTCTAAGGAAACAACGCCGAAGATGCAATGGACACGAAGGCAAGTTAGTATGAAGATAGATATCTAAAAGAAAGAGAAACAAATCTATTTACCCACAAAAGAGTCCTTCGTCCTATCCAACCATTCTGTTTGTTTAAATGCAACAATGCAGCACAAACACAACGGACATGAACAAACTTAGTATGCAGGAAGGAGTGCATGTAAGCAAGATAACTTACCATGTAGGAAGGCACACAACTAGTTTAACACATATACAAACCATAAATGAAATACAAAACAACACAATATGAAACAACAATACAAGCATGCAACTTTCTATATCCTCTTCAGCCGATGCAGTCAAGACTCCCTCGTTTTCTCCAGCTACTTTGTTTGTTTGAATGTGGGAATGCACAAAATTCAATGAACATTAGTGGAATTTGGTATTCACCGAAGAACAAGGAATATGTACACACAGAAAAACTGACTGAACGAATAGTCTAGAAAGGCAGAAACATGAACCTTTGCGCTTCTCTATCCATGGCTGTAAACGCGCAAATTTTTTTTCCATGGCCAAAATATATTACAAGGCACAAAATATCACGCAATTGCATAGCCGCAGCTAAACGATTTTTGGTTTTCCCTAGCAATTTATCCAGATATTCCCTTTAACCATGTTCTTTATCCTCTACACAGACTGCTGTGCCCACGATACAAGTTCTCAGTTTTCCATGGCAAACCACCCAAACATGCTTCTAGACATCAAAATATAATCTTGCAGAATCTTTGTTGCACATATCATATCTCAAGCACAACACAAATTCTATTGTGCGCACACCAGTCTATGTAGAGGATAAATAACATGTAATGTCATATCCACACATCTGATGATACATGGTTTATAAATGTAGCCTTCACACATATGCTTTACTCCAACAAAAAAACAATGGATATTGTAACATCACATGTAATCCTCCAACAAATTTGCATGCAACTATTTTCTTTCATGGCAGGACTGGAGCACCAGCAAATCTCACATAATAACAAATATCGGCCTAAGAAGACATGGAAATAACACAACTGCATGTCGACTCATGGGTGCAGGGGCTGAACACCGTAAAGCGCCCCCAAAAAACAATCATAATCCAAAAAACAAAGAAAAAAGAAAAGCTCCAACCACCGCTGCTGCACCCCAACCCTGCAAGGCCGAATCAAACAAAAGAAAACAACAAGGACCAAAGCAACCGAAAAGCATGAATAGGTCGAACTACAGACCCATGACCCCAAAGCGCAAACCCTAGCCAAACAAACAGAACCAACAACCCACGAACCAATGAACCAGCAAGAACCACTAAGCCACTGAACAATATATGTATCTCCAACGATTACGAAACTGCAACCCAAGCACAAAAGGAATCAAAAACATACAAGGAACATGTGACTACAAATAAGCAAACATTCTTACTTGCAAACTGCAAACACTGAAAAACAAACAACGAATACAAAATGAAACTATGGAATTGAAACTTACTCTGAAACGATAAAATGCCGAGCGAAACAACAACAGGCAGCAACCGACAAACCAGTGAAGAAGAACCACTCACTGAACCAGTAAACATTGTATGTAGCTTCAACGATTATGAGGATGAAACATATAATGGCAGCAACAGACAAACCAGGGAAGAAGAAGCACTTACCGAACCAGCAAACAATGTATGTAGCTTCAATGGCAGAACAAGGATGAAACATACAATGTTTGTCGAACTGGTGGTGGACAAACAAGACTTTGCAAATTCACTGTAACTGTATACAAAATTTCGAGGAAAAATGTACTCCGAGAAGCATATTTACATAAACATTTAAGAATTCCAGGCTGTCTAAGGACCTCGAGGTATGCAAACATTTAAGCTGTCAGGAGTGTTGGAGGACGTCGCGTCATGTAAACATTTACGCTGTCAGGCCTATTGATGCATCTTAGAATAAGTGTCAATACATTTCAACAAATATACATCCACCAAAGACGCCATAAAATTTGGAATTCTCAATCACTACAAAGCTTGGATATCAAAACATTTCAATATGCTGAGTACATATGAAAACTTACAGATATATTCACCTAGAAGAAAATGCTAATACAAACATTCCAACTAATGCTAGCATTAATCGACCTTCAAGCAATATAGAGGAAAAATATATGATTACAAAATACTGTCTACGAGAAAAACTTTGGATATGTTTCCATATAGTACATTGGGAATAGTGAAGCCAGAAATAAGACCTTTAATCTCTTCTCCAATCATATCAATACATATATGTTGCTTTTTATTATATAAAAGTATATGCTTTTAATTCCATAGCTCCAACAATAGGTAGTGTGCAAATATTTCCGGTCAAAGGACAAACTAATATGTATTCAACGCATTATTGATCGCTATAGTCCCTCTATGCCTACGACAGGGACTAACAAGAGAAGCAATAATGTGTGTATTAAGATGACGATGAATAATAAAAATAATAATAAGACTATTTTTACAATGAGAGGCTGCTAAATAAATAATCCTAAGCAGTGTGCCTTGCTACCTTTTCGTGAAAGGTGATATCTCTTTATTAACTATTAATTCATTTACTTTAATATATTGTTTTTCTTATCTTACTACTTTATTGATATTTCTTTATTTATTTTGTTTATTCCTAGCTTATTAACTTATACGTATAACATTTCCCTCCCATTTAGAAGTGATTTGTCTTCAAAGTAAGGGTAATTCCATATTTGTTTTGGTAATTTGTTTATGTCTCCCACAACAAATCTTCCTCTAGAAGCTTCTTACATTTAATGATGTACTTCTTAATGATTCTCACTACAACAAAACAAGCCATTAACAACTAGAATAACGTTGGACTTTAGCGTATTTGAGTGCATGAATTGGGCTGGTTGGATGGCGCAAAATCCAACGCCAAACGACTTGTTCAATTGGGCATCGGGTTTAGCACCTAGAATATCTCCCAAAATAGCGTTGAAATTGGTAGTTTGCTCATATTTTAGCGCCTAGTTTAGCTCCTGGTTTAGCGCCTAGTTTAACTCATGGTTTAGCACCTAGTTTAGCTCCTGGTATAGCTCCTGATTTAGCGCCTAGATTAGCACCCAGATTCGCTCCCAAAATAGCACCCAGATTTGCTCCCAATCATGCTTATTGTTTTGCTTCTAATGTAGCGTCGAAAATAACTTCTAGTTTGGATTCCAACTTTACACCAAGACGTGATTCCATTATTGCGTTTTTTTTGCTTCTAAAATTGTTTCCAATTTTACTTCTTCGTTTGTTACCTGGATTGCTTCTTTTTTCTCTCCATAGATAGTGTCGAGGTTTGCTTCTGGTTTGGTTTCCATTGTTGCTTCCATTTTTTCTACCAAAAATGCTTCTTTTTTTTCTTCCAAAGTGCCAACAGGTTTTGCTCCTTAATTAGCTCCGAAGTTTTCTTCCATAATTGCTTCCTTGTTAGATCCATGGTTTACTTCCTTTTAGTTCCAAGGTTTGCTTCCTTTTTAGTGCCTGGTTTTTCTTCTTTTTTAGGTCCAGGGTTTGCTTCCTTTTAGTGTTGAGATTTGCTTCTTAATTAGCATTCAGTTTTGCTTCTTGTTAAGCGACCAATTTAGCTTCCTACTTAGATCCAGAAATAGCTCCAAGTATGGATTCAAATTTAATGTCAAGTTTTACTTCCATTTTAGAGCCACATTTTGCTTCCATTTTAACAACTCATGTTGCGTCCTTTATAGCTTCCATTTATTAATTTAACTTTTTTTATTTCAATTTAATTAGTTAAATATATCATGCCTCTTATTATATTATTATAGAGTAAGTCATATTGCATTTGAAGTATTTTATATGATAGCTTTTATAAAGATTTTTTTAGGGAAATGGACATCCATACAAACTAACAACATCATTATACTTATTAAATCTCCATCTAAATAAAATGTACAACATACAATATATACAAAATAACAAGATGATGATTATAACATGATCATCATCCATAATTAAAACTAGTCAAAATTACCAATATTAGATAAGTATCATGTCAAACAACTTATATATTTAATACTGATTAGATCATCATGATATATAACTACAACAAGTGAAAGTCAAATATTCCAGTAGATTAATAACATGTCAGAATGATACATGGACAACAGTCGACATAAGTCAAAATGATATATGTCCAAACGATATAAGTCAATGATACATGATGTAACTCAAAATGATACAAGTCAAGATGATACATTTCCAAATGATATAAGTCAAAATGATACAACTAAATAATATGGTATTGCAGGTGAAAATGATACATATGATAGTAAACATGAAAAGAGGCATCATAACAATATATCAACAATGATCCATGATGGAGTCTATATGATGAATGCCACTGGCTACTACCAACAACTAGGTCATCATCATCATTATCTTGATCATCATCAATGTGGTCATCATCATCATCACTCACAATGTCTTCTGCATCTACCTCATCATCATCATCTCCCATGTCTGTATCAAACCCATTATAATCTGGATCTATCTCATGAGGATCAACTGGATCTTCTGGAAGAATCATGTTCTGCAAAAAAGAACATTCAAAATGAAAAGTTTATTTCATGCAATATTTATTTTTTGTGTTATATTTCTAATATTACAACATATGAAACGAAAACATGATCATATTACATCATATCAAAGTGAACATACCATAATCAAATTTCAAATAAGTTACAAATAAGATGTCATTCCAACGATGTAAAACATGCAAGAATTCCAATAAACGTTAGTAAAGATCATAAAAACATTTGTTATACATTTTAACTATCAACTGTAAATTCTATTGCATAACCGTAAGTGCCAACCCTCTCCATTTTGTGTTATATATTATTATGTTTTCCTAAAAAATCCTTTGAGAGTTAACTGGTCTATATATCTTCTTCTCTTATATTTCACAATTGAATATTTTTCTAGGACATTTTGGCACTCTAATATGCTTCAAAGGTCCTTTGAGAATTAACTAGTTTACAAGTAATTATGAAGATGCTCTCGATACTTATTCGACTAGACCACATCCAAATGTCAATCCTTCCAAAGAAAAAATTCAATACATCAAGCCCTAAAGGGTTGAAAATTATGACAGAAATGTAATAAAAGGTGTCAAGGTGTATTGCCTTGCCTTGCCTTTCCATGCCATGCCATGTCATGTCATGCCTTGTCATTCGATGTCTTGCCTTGCCTTGCCATGCCATGCCTTGCCTTTGCATGCCTTTCCATTCCATGCCTTGCATTTCCTTGCCTTTCCATGCACTTCCTTGCCTTACCATGCCATGCCATTCCATGCCTTGCATTTCCATGCCTTGCCTTGCCATGCCATGCCTTGCCTTGCCATGCCATGCCATGCCATGCCTTGCCTTTACATGTATTGCCTTATCATGCCATGCATTGCCTTCCCTTGTCATGCCATGCATCGCATTACCTTGCCATGCCATGCCATGCCTTGCCTTTGCATGCCTTGCCTTGCCATGCCATTCCATGCCTTGCCTTGCCATGCCATGCCTTGCCATGCCATGCCTTGCTATCGTATGGTAAGCCTTTCCATGCCATACCTCTCCATACCATGCCTTGCATTCAGTTGCCATACCTTGTCTTTCCATACCATGACTTTGCATATCATTCTTTGCCTTGCCATGCCATGCCATGCCATGTCATGCATTGCCTTTACATGCCTTGCCATGCCATACCTTGCATTTCCTTGCCTTGCCTTGCCATGTCATGCCATGACTTGCTATCACATGGTATGCCTTTCCATGCCACGCCTCTCCATACCATGCCTTGCAATGCCATGCATTTCATTCACTTTCCATGCCTTGTCTTTCCATACCATGCCTTTCCATACCATGCATTTCCATATCATGCCTTGCCTTGCCATGCCATGCCATATCATGCCTTGCCATGCCATTCATTGCCTTACCTTGCCATGCCATGCCATGCCTTGCCTTTCCATGCCATGCCATGCCATGCCTTGCTATGGTATGGTATTCCTTTCCATGCCATGCCTTTCCATACCATGCCTTACAATGCCATGTCTTGCATTCACTTGCCATGCCTTGTCTTTCCATACCATGCCTTACCATGCCATGCTTGTCCATGCCATGCATGTCCATGCCATGCCTTTCCATGACTTGCCTTTCCATGCCATACCATGCATTTCCATAGCATACCATGCCATGCCATGCCATAACATGCCTTTCCATACCATGTCATTCCATGCCATGCATTTTTATGGTATGGTATGGTGGGTACGGTGTAGTGGTAAGGTCAGTCATGTAACGACGGTTAGGTCTCGGGCTCGAACCCGAACATGGTCGCTGCTCACTGCCTGATTAACCGTTCCGAGCCAAGCTCACCACCTTCTCTAATTAACCCAACAAATTGTCAGTGTCTCATACGATGCAAGAGAGCGCGTTAGGGTTCATGGAGAGCGCCTAGGGTTCGTATTTGCAGCCAGAGCCGGCCATGGCTGCCCCTGGGGGTGGGGATTCGACCCCTCCCCCCCCGATTTCAGAAACAGTCGCGTTCAGGAAGCTGGTCGCCAGTGGAGGCAAGCGCAAATTCCCTGCTCCTGTTCCAAAATTCATAAAAAAGCTAGATGAAATCCCAGAAATCGCCCTGCCGGAGACGCAATCGGTCAAGATAGCCCTGGCTCTCTCTGAGAGGGGGCTGGTAGGCCAGTTTATGGGACTCTGGCCCTCAACAAAAACCACCAACGCTTGGGTCCAAAGGAATTGGAAGCCCCACCTTAAGCAAGGAGTTACCTGCTACCCTTTGAGCAATGGCTTTTTTCTCTTCAAGTTTATAAACAAGGAAGACAAGGATCTCATTTTCAGAAATGGACCATACTTTATGGGAACCCAGGGGCTGTATCTGAACCGCTGGACCCCGAATTTTGACCCCACGGCGGAACTGCCAAAGGAAGTACCTGTTTGGGTCAGGCTCCCCAACTTGCCGGTTCACTGCTGGAACTATGAAGCTCTGCAAAAGATAGGGAATGGAATAGGGAAATTCATTGATAAGGCAAACAACAAGTCCATCTACAACTGCGCTAGGATCTGTGTTGAAGTGGATCTTGAGGCAGGGCTCCCGGAGGCAGTTAAGCTTACTGTGGGCAACTGATCTCATTACCAGAAACTCGATTATGAACACCTGCCCTTCAAGTGCAGAACTTGTCAAGAGCACGAACACTTCCAGAGAAACTGCCCAAAGAACCAATGCCTAGAAAAGGAAGATGTTGAGGCCTGGAAAAAGGTCAAGAAAATAAAACCAGGACCTAAATCGAAAGACCCAAGGTCAGAGCAGGCGAGCCAACCATCTTCCTCAAAACCAAATCCTAGGAAGGAACCTCCGAAAGAAGGTGCTGAAAAGCCAAAGGAAACCATGAAAGAGCCATTCGTTATAGTCTCTCAGTCCCCACCAGCCCAAGAAAATCCGATCCCGGTCAACGAAACCCCTCCAACAGATGAACCCATGAAGGCGGATGAGGAGCACATCCCTTTAGGCTCCGAAACGGGCACAGATACAGATGAGGGGGCCACAGAAACTAGTAGTCCAGTTGGAAGCCTGGAGAAGGCCCCTAGAGGAAGGAAACCAGAAAGGAAAAAAAGGGAGGAGAAATCATACAGGGACGTAACTGCAGGAGTTCAGCATACCATCCCGGATATGATAGAAACCATATCCTCAAAAAAAGGTAAGGCTTCGAAAGGAGCCACCCCCCCTCCCCTCCGTCTCCTAATGCTTTAAGTATCTTGGAACTGCAGAGGGTTGGGAAGTAAACTAAAAGAAGAAGCTGTCAAAGATCTAGTCAGAATGACTTCCCCGGATGTACTGCTGATCCAGGAGACGAAGATGGAGGAGCCTGAGACCATCCGGGCTAGTAAAAATTTCTGGAAAAAAGGAGCAGGAAGAGCTGTAAGTGCCAGGGGAGCTTCAGGAGGTCTAGCCACCTTCTGGAACTCCTCAACGCTAGACTTGATCGAAGAACATAGCACCATCCATTGGCTGTTCACAAAGTTGCAGCACCGCGAATCAGGACATCAGGTTAGCCTCTTTAATATTTATGCTCCGGTTCTTTTATCGGAAAAAAAAGATTGTTGGGAATCTCTGAATAATTTCCTCTCTACTAACCATCATGAGAATCTTATTCTTGCCGGAGACCTGAATGTCACCCTAGCCCTCTCAGAAAAAAAAGGAGGAGCCCCCATAAGAGACCCGACCGGGAGTGGGTTGAAGACATTATGCTAGATTGGGATCTGGAGGATATCAAACCTAGTAAAGGCAAATTCACCTGGAACAACAAAAGAGAGGGACCGGGGCACATTGCAGCCCGCTTAGACTGATTCCTGGTTCACTCTTCCTTTCTAACCCTCGGCCTGTATGCCTCGTCTGAAATCCTGCAAGCCTGCACCTCAGATCATAAGCCCATCTCCCTTTCCCTGACCCTTGGAGAAAATCTGGGCCCGATCCCCTTTCGCTTCAGCCCCCTATGGGTCACCTCGGAAGGCTTCCTCGAGCTGGTGTCGAAGTCCTGGAAGAAGAGTGTGTCGGGTTCACCTTTCTTCATTTGGGAAGAGAAACTGAGAAGGCTCAAAGTGGATCTCAAAAACTGGGCAAAGAACCTGCCTTCCCCTTTGCAGGAAAGGAAAAAAGCCCAAAGGGCCTTGGAGAATCAACAACTTCATTTGGAGTCTGCCCCTGTCACCCCAGCAAAGCTGAACGACGAGTTGGAGCTGCAAAAGAAGCTTCATAAATCTCTTAGAAAAGAGGAAGAGTACTGGCGAGTAAAGTCGAGAAGTCTCTGGCTTCAAGCAGGAGATAAAAATACTTCTTTCTTCCACAAGCAGGCATAATCCCGGAAAAATCATAACTCAATCAGAGAGATCCATTTTCAGGGGAAAACCTTCAAAAAATTTGAGGAGATCAAACTTGCAGCCCACTCCTTTTATAAAAATATGTTTACTGAAGAGCTGGAGGCCCCTCCTAGACCGGATCTCTATCCTCTTACGGTGGTCCCCAAGCTGTTAAATGAAGATGACAACCATTGGTTGAAAACCCCTATCTCGATTGAGGAGATCAACAAAGCTCTCCAAGCAATGAATCTGGATAAATCCCCTGGGCCTGATGGATTCACGACCAGATTCTATATAGCCTGCTGGGATATCATCAAAAAAGATCTAGTCAAAATGGTGATGAAATCTCAGAACTGTAGGAAAATTGGAGGGAGCTCCAACTCCTCCTTTCTAGCTTTAATCCCCAAAGAGAAAGGTGCCCAAAGCTTCTCAAGATTCCGTCCTATTTCGCTTTGCAATACGGGGTACAAAATCATCACCAAAGTAATAGCAAACAGAATCAAAAAAGTCCTCCCCAGGATCATCACGGAGAACCAGGGAGGCTTCATCCAGGGGAGACAAATCCAGGACAATATTATCCTTGTGCAAGAGGCCATCCACTCAAGCTTTCAAAGGAAGGAGAAAGGAATGTTAGTCAAACTAGATTTGGCGAATGCCTTTGACAGAGTCCGGCTGAATTTCCTTTTTGTTGTGATGTTCAAGATGGGATTTCACCCCCATTTGGTTCGCTGGATTAGGGCTTGTATAAAGGGGCCGTGGATCGCCCCCCTGGTCAATGGCAGACCTGCGGATTTTTTCCAAGCCTCAAGGGGACTGAGACAGGGCTGCCCTCTGTCCCCCCTGCTCTATGCCATTCAAGCTTCTGTGCTAAGTTTTCAGTTGAATAAGAGCCTGCAGCAGTGCACCTTAATTGGCCTCTCAATTTCTCCTAAAGTTGAGAGAATTAATCATGCTCAATTTGCCAATGACACGCTCCTTCTGGGCCAAGCCAACCTCCCCACCGCAAGATCCTTCAAGAAAGAATTGGATGACTACACTGAAATTTCAGGCAGTGAAATCAGTTTGAGGAAGAGTAAAATTTATGGCTGGAACTGCCCTCCTATAGAAATGATTGGTATTTCCAAGGCGCTGGAAATGGAAGGAACTTCAACGTGGGAGTCCATAAAATATCTAGGAATCCCGCTAGTCAAAGCAGTCCCCAGAAGTAGCTTGTGGCTGCCTCTGTTGGACAAGATGAAAACCAGGATCTTGGCCGGGGGAACAACCTGGCTGAACAAAGTTGGGAAATTAATCCTCATAAACTCTGTCCTCACCTCTCTTCCTATCTATCAGGCCTCCATTCTCCTTGCCCCGAGAGGAATTGTGAGAGACATAGACAACATATTGAGAAAATTCCTTTGGGAAGGGGGAAGGAATGAGGGGAAAAAAATGCACCTATTCAGCTGGGATAAGGTTAAAGCCCCCAGGATGGAAGGTGGGCTGCAAGTCAGAGATGTGGCCACTCAGAATCTGGCCATGGGAGGTAAGATTCTCTGGAAAATGATAAGAGGCAAAACCACTTGGAGCTCTAAATCTCTAAGGACTAAATACTTCCATGGTCACAAAGAAAGGTGCCTTGATCGCCCCCCCTTGACTAGGAAAGGCTCTCCCATCCTTTCTCTCTGCCTTAAGGCTCTTGAATTGATTACCTCAAAGCTCTCTTGGATACCGGGGAATGGCAGAAAGATCAAGTTTTGGGAAGACTCTATTTTAGGACAAACCCCTTTAAGTTCTTTGGAAGGGCTGGAAAACATCAAAAGCTGGCTCCATTCTAATAGAAAAGTCACCCTGTGGGACCTTTCAGTTTGGGACCAGGGCGACTCTTGGCTCAAGTGGGATTTGGGGGTCTATCCGTAGCTTTTATAAACTGAAGCTCGAACCCTCCTGGAAGCTCTTCAAGGGTGCTCCCCCTCCTCGGCTAGGAAAAAGGAAAAAAGAGGTTGGGGCTCTTCGTATGGCTGTTACTCAGCTGCTGCTGGTTATGCAGCCTTGCAGGCATTTCCTTGGGTTTCCCCCGACCCCTCGGTGTGGAAAAATCTCTAGCTTCTTCCTTCCCTTCCCAAAATAGATCTCTTCTGCTAGTCCCTACTGCACAATAGTATCCTTTCTTGGGAAAACCTCTCCAAAAGAGGCTGGGAAGGGCCCTCTCGATGCCCTGTCTGTGCTTGTCATGTTGAAACTTCTATCCACCTCTTTCTCCTCTGCCCCTTTGCTCTGGAACTATGGAGTCTCATTCTTGGCCAGTTGAATGTGCCCCTGCCTTCTTCTGTTACCTCTTTGTTTACCTCCTGGGTCGATTTGGCTCCCTTCTCTTTTACCAATTTGAGCCTGCTAAAACACTACTGGATGTGGGTGCCGAAAGTAGTCTGCTGGAAACTGTGGCTGAAATGAAACAACAGGATCTTCAGGGATATCGCAGGGACGCCGATCCAAACTGCACTCAAGGTGAAAGCGATTCTGGGTGATCTGGTAGCCTCAAAAACTAATATCACCAACGAAGTAACCCCTAACAAAGATGAGTATGTCTGGTTCCATGAGCTTGATCCCTCCCTCCTGGCTAGAACCAAGCAAATTTCCAAACACTACTCCCATTGGGAAATTAGGCTGGAGGAACAAGAGTTCATAAAGTGGAGATATTATTTGGAGAAACATATCCTGTAGATGGATGGGGCCTCGAAAGGGAATCCTGGCCCCGCGGGAAGCGGAGGGGTCCTGCTCGACATCTCAGGGAAAATTGTGCTTAGCTTTGCCTGGGGGCTGGGTCAGAACACCAATAATATAGCTGAAATATTAGCAATCTGGCAGGGGCTAGCTCAGGTCAGAAGGTTATCAATCTCAAAAGTGGCTGTCACAGGGGACTCTAGAATCTTTATCCAAGCTCTCAATCAGAGGAAGGCCCCCAAAAACATGGGTCTGGATCACTATTATAGGAAGGTTATAGACCAGATGAAAGAATTTGAAGAGGTGAAGTTCTACCACGTCCTCAGGAATCTTAATCAGTTGGCAGACCACGAAGCAAACAGAGGAACCTCCCTGGGCAAGGGAGTCATCAACATAAATGGAATTGAAAATCATGAACCAATCCCTTAGAGTCTGGGGAGAATAATTCATCAGGAGATCTCCTGTCAGAAATCACAGAAATCTGAAAATTGCCAGGAAGGAATCCAAAGTGCAGGTGCGAAGGTATGAGGAAGTTGAGAGAGGACATGCGCAGGGGCGCGCTAAAATCAGGACAGAGGCATCAGATCCGACATAAGAAGAGCAACCTGACTCTGCTACCACGGGGAAGAGAATCCAATCACAGTCCTCCAGGGAGACAATCGTCCAGGGCAAGCATCCTGAAGAAACATGTAAGACTCTGATTAAAAGAGAGAGAAGAAGTGCTGAAACAATGCTGGAACATAGGCTGAAACAGTGTTGTAACAGATGCTGAAACACAGTGCTGTTACAGATGCTGAAACACAGTGCTGTAACAGTGCTGTAACATATGCTGAAACACAATGCTGTAACAGTGCTATCACAGATGCTGAAACACAGTGCTGTAACAGATGCTGAACCATAGTGCTGGAACATATGCTGAAACAGTGCTGGAACATTGCTGAAACACAATGCTGTAACAGATGCTGAAACACAGTGCTGTAACAGATGCTGAAACACAGCGATGGAACATATGCTGAAACAGTGCTGAAACAATGCTGAAACAGTGCTGTAACAGATGCTGAAACACAGTGCTGTAACAGATGCTGAAACACAATGCTAGAACATATGCTGAAACAGTGCTGGAACTTATGCTGAAACAGTGCTGCAACATATGCTGAAACACATTGCTGTAACATATGCTGAAACAATGTTGGAACATATGCTGAAACACCGCTGTAACAAAAGTTGAAACAGTGCTGAGACTTATGCTGAATCAGTGTTGAGGCATACGCTGAAACAATGACTGGAGTTTCGGCATTGAAAATTGACTGAAAAATCCAGATCTTTTAGAAGGCGTAGAATGGTTCAGAAAGACAGGCCAGAAGAAACTTGAGGCCATTTTGTAATCAAATCTGTGGCTAGTCCACCCCATGAATACAATCTATAACCATTTCTGTAAAAAAAAAAATAACATGTCAGAATGATACATGGACAACAGTCGACATAAGTCAAAATGATATATGTCCAAACGATATAAGTCAATGATACATGATGTAACTCAAAATGATACAAGTCAAGATGTTACATTTCCAAATGATATATGTCAAAATGATACAACTAAATAATATGGTATTGCAGGTGAAAATGATACATATGATAGTAAACATGAAAAGAGGCATTATAAAAATATATCAACAATGATCCATGATGGAGTCTATATGATGAATGTCACTGGCTACTACCAACAACTAGGTCATCATCATCATTATCTTGATCATCATCAATGTGGTCATCATCATCGTCACTCACAATGTCTTCTGCATCTACCTCATCATCATCATCTCCCATGTCTGTATCAAACCCATTATAATATGGATCTATCTCATGAGGATCAACTGGATCTTCTGGAAGAATCATTTTCTGCAAAAAAGAACATTCAAAATGAAAAGTTTATTTCATGCAATATTTAATTTTTGTGTTATATTTCTAATATTACAACATATGAAATGAAAACATGATCATATTACATCATATCAAAGTGCACATACCATAATCAAATTTCAAATAAGTTACAAATAAGATGTCATTCCAACGATGTAAAACATGCAAGAATTCCAATAAACATTAGTAAAGATCATAAAAACATTTGTTATACATTTTAACTATCAACTGTAAATTCTATTACATAACCGTAAGTGCCAACCCTCTCCATTTTGTGTTATATATTATTATGTTTTCCTAAAAAATCCTTTGAGAGTTAACTGGTCTATATATCTTCTTCTCTTATATTTCACAATTGAATATTTTTCTAGGACATTTTGGCACTCTAATATGCTTCAAAGGTCCTTTGAGAATTAACTAGTTTACAAGTAATTATGAAGATGCTCTCGATACTTATTCGACTAGACCACATCCAAATGTCAATCCTTCCAAAGAAAAAATTCAATACATCAAGCCCTAAAGGGTTGAAAATTATGACAGAAATGTAATAAAAGGTGTCAAGGTGTATTGCCTTGCCTTGCCTTTCCATGCCATGCCATGTCATGTCATGCCTTGTCATTCGATGTCTTGCCTTGCCTTGCCATGCCATGCCTTGCCTTTGCATGCCTTTCCATTCCATGCCTTGCATTTCCTTGCCTTTCCATGCACTTCCTTGCCTTACCATGCCATGCCATTCCATGCCTTGCATTTCCATGCCTTGCCTTGCCATGCCATGCCTTGCCTTGCCATGCCATGCCATGCCATGCCTTGCCTTTACATGTATTGCCTTATCATGCCATGCATTGCCTTCCCTTGTCATGCCATGCATCGCATTACCTTGCCATGCCATGCCATGCCTTGCCTTTGCATGCCTTGCCTTGCCATGCCATTCCATGCCTTGCCTTGCCATGCCATGCCTTGCCATGCCATGCCTTGCTATCGTATGGTAAGCCTTTCCATGCCATACCTCTCCATACCATGCCTTGCATTCAGTTGCCATACCTTGTCTTTCCATACCATGACTTTGCATATCATTCTTTGCCTTGCCATGCCATGCCATGCCATGTCATGCATTGCCTTTACATGCCTTGCCATGCCATACCTTGCATTTCCTTGCCTTGCCTTGCCATGTCATGCCATGACTTGCTATCACATGGTATGCCTTTCCATGCCACGCCTCTCCATACCATGCCTTGCAATGCCATGCATTTCATTCACTTTCCATGCCTTGTCTTTCCATACCATGCCTTTCCATACCATGCATTTCCATATCATGCCTTGCCTTGCCATGCCATGCCATATCATGCCTTGTCATGCCATGCATTGCCTTACCTTGCCATGCCACGGCATGCCTTGCCTTTCCATGCCATGCCATGCCATGCCTTGCTATGGTATGGTATGCCTTTCCATGCCATGCCTTTCCATACCATGCCTTACAATGCCATGTTTTGCATTCACTTGCCATGCCTTGTCTTTCCATACCATGCCTTGCCATGCCATGCCTGTCCATGCCATGCCTGTCCATGCCATGCCTTTCCATGACTTGCCTTTCCATGCCATACCATGCCTTTCCATAACATACCATGCCATGCCATGCCATAACATGCCTTTCCATACCATGTCATTCCATGCCATGCATTTTTATGGTATGGTATGTATTTCCATGCCATGCCTTTCCATACCATGCCTTGTATTTCCATTCAATGTCTTTCTATACCATGCCTTGCCATGAGTTTCCTTGCCATGCCATACCATGGATTTCCATACCATGTCTTGCCATGCCATGCCTTTCCATACCATGCATCGCCTTTCCATCCCATGCATCACCTTTCCATCCCATGCCTTTCCATACCATGCATCGCCTTTCCATCCCATGCCTTTCCATTTCATGCCTTGTTATGCCATGCCTTTCCCTGCCATGCCATGCCATTCCATGCCATTCCATGCCTCGCTTTTTCATGCCTTTCCATGCCATGACTTGCATTTCCTTACCATGGTATGGTATGTCTTGCCTTGCCTTAGTATGGTATGGTATGGTATGGTATGGTATGCCTTGCCTTGGTATGGTATAGTATGGTATGGTATGCCTTGCCTTGATATTGCATGGCATGCCTTGCTATCTTATGGTATGCCTTTCCATGCCATGCCTTTTAATACAATGCCTTTGTATTCACTTTCAATGCCTTGTCTTTCCATACCATGTCTTTCCATGACTTGCCTTGCCATGCCATACCACAATTTTCCATGCCTTTCCATGCCATATCATGCCTCAGGAGGAGATGAACAATGTGGTCACCTAGTCCATTCCTAAACAAGCTTGTAGCATCTCACAGAATTCAAAAATGTTGTTGCGTTAGGTTTTTATCCCCCAAGGAGGTAGTGGCTGAGAGTCCTCGAAATGGTTTGGGATGCGATTTGCAACTGGGCATATAAAAAAAACCGAGACTTGGATTGAGGAACCGTCGTCTCTGTTGGATTCTTGGTATAGGATTTCAGCTACAACACCCCTCACTCTCGGGTCCCATGCCTCGAAGGCTTATTTATTCATCGATTTCAAGAACTAGGGTTTCACCCAATAAGAAACAATCCAATGTTTGGATTAAGGGGTCCAATTTATGAAATCATCCCTTGGGAATGGGTGAAAAATGTGATCACCTAGTCCATGCATAAACAAGCTTGTAGCATCTCACGGAACTCAAAAATGTTGCTCTGTTAGGTTTTTATCCCCCAAGGAGTTATCGACCAAGAGTCCCCGAAAAGGTTTGGGATGCGACTTGCAACTAGGAATATAATGAAACCCAAGACACAGATTGAGGAACCGTTATCTTCGTTGGATTCCCGACATAGGATTTCAGCTAGAGCACCCCTCACTCCGGGGTCCCATGCCTCAGAAGTTGTTTTTTTCATCGATTTTGAGAACTAGGGTTTTGCTCAGTAACAAGCAATGCAACATTTGGATTTAGGGGTCCAATTTATGAAACCATGCCTTAGAAGTAGATGGACAATGTGGTCACCTAGTCCATCCCTAAACAAACTTGCAACATCTCACGAAACTCAAAAATGTTGTTTCGTTAGGTTTTTCTGCCCTGAGGAGGAATTGACCAAGAGTCATTGAAATGGTTTGGGATGCAACTTGCAACCGGGCATAAAACGAAAACCAAGACTTGGATTGAGGAACCGTTGAATTCGATGGATTACTAGGATAAGATTTCAGCTAGATTACCCCTCACTCCCAGGTGCCATGCCTCAAAAGTTGTTTTACTCATTGATTTCAAGAACTAGTGTTTTTCTCAGTCTGAAGTAATGCAACATTTGGATTAAGGGGTCCAATTTATGAAACCGTGCCTCAGGAGAGGATGGACAATGTGGTCACCTATTCCATGCCTAAACAAGCTTGTAACATCTAACAAAACTCAAAAATGTTGCTCCGTTAGGTTTTTATCCCCCAAGGAGGTATTCGCCAAGAGTCCCCGAAATGATTTGGGATGCAACTTGCAACCAAGCATATAAAAAAATTTGAGACTTGAATTGAGGAATCCTCGTCTCTGTTGGATTCCTGGCATAGGAATTCAGCTACAACACCCCTAACTCTCGGGTCCCATGCCTCTAAAGTTGTTTTTTTCATTGATTTTGAGAGCTAGGGTTTTGCTTAGTAAGAAGCAATGCAACATTTGGATTTAGGGGTCGAATTTATGAAATCGTCCATCGGGAGCGGATGGACAATGTGGTCACCTAGTCCATGCATAAAAAATCTTGCATGTAACGTACCCAACCACCCACAGGCCGGGCACGCTACTTCAAGCTCGCTTATGGATTAATTTCAAATTCTGATAAATCTTTAATTAATAAAGATGCATGAAATATTCACATGCATAGATCAAGATTCATGCTACAACATAAAAGAAATGAACCATATGTAGTGCACAAAAATAACCAACAATCATGCATATTATGGATACAAATTTCATAGATAAATAAATACACTACGAGAATGAAGATACAGGTAGATGAAACCATGACATAGAGAGCACTTATCTTTAATGAAATGAATCACCAACTGGATGCATATCAAGGATGTTCCACCCTGTTGGAGTTACTTCACACACACCTAGGATTTATTTTTCCTAAGGTTTTTCTTTGTTTATTATTCATTATTAGTCATTATCCAGTCTCCTATATTTTCAAAAGAATATTCCTCTAGGGAGAATATTCTTTTTAGTTTTCATTTCAGTTTGACTAGTTGAGTGCAGTCTAGGTGCTGCATTGGTTTTATCACCATGCAACATTGGGATCATCACCAGATAATTTGCATTAGCCTTGGTATCATCACCATACTGACACATTACCCACGATTCCCTAATCTCCTCCTCACTCCACTCTGTTTCAGTCAGTTAACTGAAGACTGGTAGACTAGTTAACTCAGCTAGGTGGCAGTTCACTCCCGTAGCTGTTGGTGTGTGTCGAGATCACTCTAGAACACCACTATGGTGCATTGGATTCTCCTCTTGTGCGCATTGGTTGAGTTATACAGAGTATACCATGTGTAAATTATTCATTATTCGTTACTGTTAATGAGAATTCTTCCATTCTTTCTCTCTTGCTTCTTCTTTCTCAATTTATCTCTGAAAATGTGTGTGGTATTTTATAGCTAGATCTATTATGTGCAGTTTCAAAACATTTACATGGTATCCGAGTCGACAGACTACTAAGAAAAAGCTACACCATTTTTTTTTGCAGGTACCAATGATTGAAGACAACGAAAAAATGGAATTCCCAAAAGAATGCATTCTTACACCTTACAATTACTTTGCATGGAAGGAGAGAATAATCATACATATCCGAACCAGAGGATTGTACAGGTTAACCTTGAATACAGACATAGAATCAACATCATCCATAGAAAAATACAAGTATCTAAATCAAATGGATGAAGCATTCAAAACAATTTGTAGTCTCATCTCTCACGATCTCCTTTTTCACATATCTTCCTGTAAAACTCCCAATGAAGCATGGACCACCATGGAAGGGCTCTTTGGAAAACATGATGAGATAAGGGGACACATGCTAGAGGTGGAATTTCTCACCTTGGATCCAAAAAGATTCAACAATCTCCAAGATTTCTTTACAAAATTCAAGGATTTATTGTCGCAACTCAAAGCTTGCGGGGTTGATAAATCTAAGGAGGAGAAACAAATGTTTCTCACCATTCTCTCCAAACTTGGTCCTGAATTCTTCGTGTTCTTATCCACATTCCGTTCATTAAAATTCTCCTTTGGAGCCACCTAGAAGATGTTTTCTCTTGAGGAATTTATCGAATCCCTGACACAAGAGAAAACCAAGCTCATCAACATGGAAAAAATCAAAGGCCCAAAGGCGCATCCAGTTACTATGAAATATGGAAGCCATCAATATCATAAATATAAAGATAAAGACAAAAGGAAAGCTCATGCAAATCTGAAGAAGGAAGGGTACTCAAAACCCTTCACTGATGCCTCTGGATCGAAAGGTGGAAAGGGAAGAAAAGGGGAGAAATACACATACTGCCAAAAAGGATTCCATCTAGAATCTGTATGCATGCTGAAACAAATAGATCTAATGACTCAAATACTTCAGCAAAACAACCTTGGAGATTGCATCCCCGAGGGTTCCAAGAAGAATAAACCAGAACATTAGAATCCCAATAAAGGAAATTCTAGCCATGCCTTGATTTCCATGAACTCCTCTCCCGATGCTTGGATCGTAGATTCAAGAGGATCACATCACATAGCTTCCACAAAAGCAGTCTATTCTTCATTGGATGCATGCAAATCTCCTCCTATTCTGATGGGAGAGAACTCTCTATTCGAGGTCACCGGAAAAGGAAGGATTGAACTCACCGACGAAAGCTTCGAGAATGTGTTGCATGTTCCTATACTTTTCGTCAATCTTCTATCCATATATCATATGATGAATTTTGGCACCGGAAAAAAATTCATATTCACACCAAATGAATTGGACATCTATGACATGCAAACCAATTCCATGGTTGCTATCGGTGAGGTAAATCAACAATCTAGATTGTATTATGAATTTATTGAACCAGATCCTGCTTCACTACTAACCCATGCTGATGAAAGTAGTGGGATATGGCACGAAAGGTTCAGGATTTTGAATTTCAGATATATGCAACAACTTAGCAAGCAAATATTGGTTTATGGTCTACCAGACAACCATTTCTCCAAAGGAATCCGTGAAGGATGTGTTCTTGGAAAACACCCTCAAGATAAATTCGACAAAGGAAAGACTCAGAGAGCTTCCGCTCCTTTAGATCTGATTCATAGTGACCTCATGGGTCCTTTTCTGCATCCATCGATCAACAAAGAGAGATTTTTTCTCATTTTTGTTGATGATTTCTCATGTTTCACATGGATTTACTTTCTCAGGAAAATATCAGAGGTCTTTCAACACCTCAAAGATTTCAAATCTTTGGTTGAGACACAATCAGGAAAGAAAATCAAAGTCCTCTAAATTGATAACAAGGGAGAGTATGTCAATCATGAGATCCAAAATATTTTTCATGAGGCAGGGATTCAGTTGCAACACACAGTTCCCTATACTCTGCATCAAAACATAGTTGTTGAGCAGAAAAATAGATCTCTAAAAGAGATGGCATCTTGCAGGCTACATGCAAAGTCACTACCATAGAGACTATGGGACGAAGCACTTAATTGTGCAACCTACATCCAAAACAGATCTCCCCATAGATCTGTCAAGGATAAGACCCCCTATGAGGCTTGGAGCGGACTAAAACTAGAAGTGACCCACTTTTGTATTTTCAGTTCACATGCATGGGCCCAGATTCCCTCTGAAAATAGGAAGCCACTTGATCCACAGAGCACTAAGTGTATTTTTGTTGGATACTTCGATGGTGTGAAGGGATACATACTTATTGATCTTTCCTCAGACCAAATCATCATTGACCGGAGTGTCCAATTCAAGGAAAGTGTCTCACATGTACCTCAGCAGTTGCATGCAAAAACCTTCATTCTTTGACCTCTCTGAGATGATTAGAATGCATGTAACACCCTGTTTCCCCCAGACTATAAAAATAACTATACTGGCCAAGTATTGTGGCAAACTTAGAAATGTGAATGTGTGATGTGAATCGACCTTGTGAAAAAGGTCGATGAATGTGAATAATATTATGAATATATATATTGCAGGACTGCTGAGAGGGGGATGTGCTGAAAAAGAGACCACGATGGCTGAAGAAAGGTGGTGGAAGGCACCTGGAAAGGTGGTGTTAACTTCCACCGAAACCAATACCGTATTTGGACTTCACTGGCCCAGAGAACCAAGAGCGGCTCGCTGGCCCCAAATTAAATGACTCGCCAGGTTGGTAGGTAAATGGATCCTCATGAGTAATGAGGGATGGGGGTGAACTACCCATCCATAGAGTCCTCAGACCTGACCACCGCGAGGAAGATCGTGCCACACAAAACCTCGCCGAAAAGAGAAAAGGTAGGAAGAGTGTGCAATCAGAAGGGCATACGTGAGGGAAAGAGAAGGAACTCTGGAAAATACACAATGAGTGATAGTGGAGAAGAAGGAGAGTAACCTTCGTTCTCAATCACTGGAAAATAGAGACTCAATCTCACAGCATTGTGGTCTCATCTCGGGGGTGGCTAGTGGTAAATCCGTTGGGAGTCACTGAGCCTATGGTTGGGTGGAAACGAGCAACCCTCTCAGCAGTTTCAATCACATCTGGTGTTATTTCTGATAAGTGTTTTACATCTTCCATCTTGAAATGTATAACTTTGCATTTATGATCATCTTACATCTTGAAATTTATATGTTGACATGTATGCTCATAGTCTGTGTAGTTTATGAATGGTTTGAGTATAAGACCCTCTGTGTGGTGTTTTGATCAGAAATGGTGGTTGCATGCTTTTATTGGAAGGACCACGTATGGCTTATGTTTATATATATATATATATATATGCATATTGAATTAGTTCAGACTTCAAGTCTGTTTTCGGGAAATCTATACCTTTATCTATCTCAGGTAATACCCTAGAGAGATCTCCCCATAGAGACACCCTTCTTGGAAAGCTCACCAAGAACCTGGAAAAAGGATTTGAAGGCGCAAGTCTTAGTAACCCTGTACGAGGAAGAATGATCCTCTTGAAATCCTGAGATGGCAGTGTAGGGATAAGTATCGATCGACGGATGAGATCCTGTCGGAAGATCTGCGGTTAGTCGCGATCGTTTACTGGAGGAAGAAACGAGGGCATTAAATGCCTCAACCTCTTTCTTTTATCTTCATGAGTAGTGGAGGAATCAGGACCGTAGATCCCAATATCCATGGAATTTACCTGGACCATCCATTTGTAGAGAACACGTGGCTTCCAATCAACATTTTGGCACCCAGGAGACCAAAGGGAAAGAACCCTTGTCTTCGCAAGCTGCGAAATCCCGGTAAACGAAACCCCGAATCGGTTTAAGTGTGAATAAGTTTGAGAAAGCCGGAATTTGATTGTGACCGTTGATCATCCTGAAAAGATCATAACGGTTGATCGTGAGTAAAGGTCACAGCCGTCCATCGGAGGGACACGTGCCTGCCGGTCGACATTTCGACGTTTCGACACCCCAGAAACCAAAGGGCAAGAACCCTTGTCTTCACAAGTCGCGAAATCCCGGTACCCGAAACCCCGATGCGCTCTATGGTGGAAAGGAGGAGCTCTGAAAGGATCTAGATCATCCATCGGATGAGAAGCGTGGTGAGCGGTCAGAGTTCAGGGAAAGCTCTGAAATCCCATGGACTGTTGGATGCAAATCCTCGAGGATTGTTGATCTCCTACACAAATCCCCATATCGGGATTCGAGGATTGGAGTGACAAGATTTTTGGAAGTCGTTGCATCGTGAACTCCCGGTTCACGAAACTCCAAAAAGATTTGAACCATTGCATCCAGGACATCGAGAGCCGTTGGATCTCATACAAGAACTCAAGTATCGGGTTTCGGGGTTTGAAGAGTCAAAAGACTTGACTCTCTTGCTTTTCGAACTCCTGATTTCCGAAATCCCGATATGGCCAGGACCGTCGGATCAGGGGAGGCTTATAGTTGTTGATCCCCCTTTGGAGGGGAACTTCGAAGATTACGGAGTTTTGGAGATTTGAAAGGGAGAGGAAGAGACATCGCATCGCAATTCCCCGAATCGCGAAAAGCCGGTAAGTGCTTTGTCAATTTAGCGTGTGGTCACGGAACAGGGTCACGTGGACAAGACCCAAGCGGGGAGCTTGTCACTCGCCAACAATTTTGGGGTTTTGCATTTCGACATTTTGGGGTATGCAGAGTCAAAAGACTCGACTCGCTTATATCGCTGGGTCGCGAAATGCGAAAAGGCGCCTAGTTGTTTGGCTGGTGGTCATAACCGACGATCACATGGAGATGGAAAAAGGGAAGAGCTAGCCTACGCTAAGTCCCCATAGGACTTCAGGGATTCTGTCCCTCAAGAAAAGGTGAGAAATTTATTATGCCATAGTGGGTGTGTGACAAATTGGTATCAGAGCATGGTTACAACACTTGGCCTGCTTGGGCTCATGAACGAGTTGCGCAAAAACTCCGTTCAGAACACTCCTAAAAAGAGTAACCCCCTGTCTTAAACTTCCTAATCAAAAGATGAAGTTAAGAATGAAAAACCCCTATTGTGTGTGCACATGTGAAAATATGAATTATGTAGTGGTTATAAATAAATATAAATATTGACTAACAACCAGCGTTTTTCCCTTTTTCACACAAACGAAAGATCAACCGCGGGAAATTATCAACACACAGTATGGTGACTCACCATGAAGTGGGGGAAGGCTCCCACAATAGAGATGAAGAGTCTGACAAAAGGAGGGAAATAGAGACCCCTCCAGGTATAGCCGATACTGTGAGGAGCCTCATGGTCAAATTACAACGATGTAAGGCTGACAATGAAAGGATGATGAAAGAACAAGAAAAGCAAACAGAAATTAACACAGTTTTACTGCAGAGTTTATCCAATCTACAAAGACAAATGCAGCATGAACCTGAAACTCAGAAATAGGGTTATATCAGTGGCCACACTGAGAGGAGCATCTAAAAAAAGGTCCACCCCAAAGGTAAAGGACAAGCATTGGATGATTCCCCTAAGCAGGAAGCTGGCGATTCAGAGGGCTCTTCTAGCAGCAGAACCAGTTCCTATCCCCAAAGGAAAAAGAAGAAGCAAAAGTCTTCCAAAGGTCGTAAATTCGAAGAATTCAGAAAAGCCAAACCACACTCCTTCGACGGTGAAATAAAGAAGGAAGAGGAAGCACAGGCCTGGCTGCTTCGACTAAAGAAGTATTTCAGAGTCCACAACTTTTCAGAAAATATGAAGGCCCAAGTGGCCACCTTCAACTTGAACGGAAAGGCTTCCATTCGGTGGGAATACCTTAAGAATGTGAAAGGGGTTCACGAAGAGGACCTGTCTTGGGAATGGTTTGAGAAATACTTCCGGAAGAAGTATCTGTCGGAAAAATATTTCGACGAAAAGACTAAAGAGTTTTATGAACTCAAATTGGGACAACTCACTATAGAAGAATATTCCAACAAATTCCTTGATTTGTTGAGGTATGTACCCTATATAAAAGAGGAAAAGGAAAAGGTGCAACGCTTCATCAGTGGAATACCTAAGGACTATTGGAACATAATTGAATTTGATGAGCCAAAGACTCTAGAAGGCACTATTCGAAAGGCGACCTATTGTCATGAACAGTTTGGGCATCGAGCAAAACCTCACGAAGGATGGAAATAGAAGAATAGTTCAAGATTTCAGAAAAGGGGAATTAAATCCCCAGGATTTAAGAACTATAAGAAGGACCCAAGAATGAGCTTCCCAGCTTGGAGTATGCACCAACAGAATTTTCCCTCCTTGAGCGGAAATAAATCTTCTGGACCCATATCAGTGAAGACTGATAACCCAAAGAGAGAACCTTTGAAATGCTGGGGTTGTGGGGAAGAACATCTATTGAGAGACTATCCACACCGACAACAAAATAGTTGGAGGATTTATAACATCCAAGAAGCTACTACCGTCAATGATGTGGCCATGAGTGAGCCACAAATTTATGAAGCCTTGGATAATAACCAAGCTGACCACCAAGCTTCAGTGGTGGAAATAGAAGGTATGATTTCCAACCATCTAGTGTCTGTTTTGATTGACCTTGGTTCAAATTTGTGTTATATAGCCCCTAAAGTTGTTGATAAGTGTAAACTACAGCCACAAAAACATACCAAGCCATGGTTGATACAGTTAGCCACTGGCACCAGAAGAAGGGTAGTAGAGGTTATACCAGCTTGCCAATTGATGTTGGGTAGATTCCCCACCCAAGAAACCCTTAACTTATTATCCCTGGGATCGTATGATCTGTTGATTGGTATGGATTGGCTAGCTGCCCATAAAGCTAGATTGGACTGTTAACATAAGACCTTAGAATGTGTGAGTAAGGAAGGGAAGAGGATAACCCTTCAAGGGATCCGAAAACCTGTCTCAGTGAGACAAATATCAGCACTGCAAATGAGAAAGTATTGCCGAAAGGGATGTACCCTATATGAAATACAGGTGTTGAAAAAATCGTAGGTGACAAACCAAGCCCTGACGATCACCCTATCCTGAGAGAATACAGAGATGTGTTTTCGGAAGAGGTACCGGGTCTACATCCGAGAAGGGACATAGACTTCTCGATAGAACTTGCACCGGGAGCGGTGTCGCTGTCTAGGACACCCTACCGGATGAGCACACCCGAGTTAGTTGAACTCAAATTGCAATTAAAAGAAATGATGGATAAGGGCTATAATCGGCCCAGTGTGTCTCCATGGGGAGCACCAGTCCTTTCCCAGGATCCATAAAGAATAAGTAACCATAAAGAATAAGTACTCCTTGCCCAGGATCGATGACCTGTTCGATCAATTGGGGGGTGCATCTATTTTCTCAAAGATCGGCTTGAGGTTGGGATACCATCAAGTCCGAATCAAGGGTGAAGACATCCATATAACTACCTTCCGAACAAGGTATGGTCACTATGAGTTTGTGGTGGTGCCATTTGGGTTGACCAATGCCCCCGCCACTTTTATGTGCTTGATGAACAATGTACTCAACAAATTCCTAGACAAATTTGTGCTTGTTTTTATTGACTATATATTAATTTACTCCAAGAATAGAAAAGAGCATGAAGAGCATCTTAGACTTGTGCTACAACTGCTAAGAGAACATCAACTCTATGACAAATTCAACAGATGTGAATTCTTCTAGAAGCAAATACATTACTTAGGCCATGTTCTCTCCGAAGAAGGAGTAGGGGTAGACCCTGACAAAATCAGGTCTATCATGGAATGGCCCACCCCAAAGGATGTTTCGGACATCAGATCCTTTATGGGATTAGTAGGATACTATAGGAGATTTATAAAAGGATTCTCCAAGATTGGTTGTCCAATCATTGCCCTCCAGAAGAAGGGGACAAAATTTTTGTGGACACGGAAATGTGAAGAAGGATTTCAAATCCTGAAACATCTACTGACCCATGCACCTGTGTTGAAGATCCCCAATCCAGAAGCTGACTTCCTCATGTGCACATATGCCTATAAGGAAGGGCTCTGAGGATTCCTTATGCAGGAAGGAAGTGTGATCTGCTATGAATCCCGAAAATTGAATGAGCATGAAGTCAACTATGTGACCCATGATCTAGAGCTGGCTGCCATAGTGCATGCCTTGAAAATGTGGAGGCATTACCTCCTGGGAAGAAA
>ML780334.1:516714-535518 GCA_009831015.1 Picea engelmannii
GCCATAGTGCATGCCTTGAAAATGTGGAGGCATTACCTCCTGGGAAGAAAGTTTGTACTTATGACAGATCACTGTGGATTGCGATACCTGTTTGATCAACCAAAGCTCAATGCTAGGCAAGCTAGGTGGATGGCCCTCCTTAGTGAGTTTGATTTTGAAATAAAACACATTAAAGGAAAGGAAAATAGGGTGGCCGATGCCCGTAGCAAAAGTATGAAAACAATTCACCTGGCAGCAGTGAGAACCTGCGAGACAGATGTCAAGGAAAGAATAAGAAACGCACAAGAAACAGATCCCTTCGTCCAGACCATGACCATGTACCTACAACAAGAACCCGCCGGAGTAAAATATGAAGGCTACCAGATGACCAAAGGAGGTCTGCTCACTTATAGAAGTAGATTTTATATTCCAGATTGTGATGACTTGAGGAGGTTCATACTGGATGAACTACATAAAAGACCCTATTCTGTTCATCTAGGATACCAGAAGATGATCACGACCACTAGGAGACAATTCTATTTGCCTGGAATGAAGAAAGACATTGCCGAGTACTTGGCCAAATGAATAGAGTGCCAACAGGTTAAAGCAGAACACCGACACCCAACATGATTATTACAACATCTACCAATCCCAGAATGGAAGTGGGAAACCATCTCCATGGATTTCATCACCGGATTACCAACATCGACCCAACAAAACAATGCCATTATGGTAGTGGTGGATAAATTGAGCAAGTCTACCCATTTCATCCTTGTCAAATCCACTTGCAAAGCAATCGATATCGCCCAGGTATTCATGTAGGATATATTCAGACTGCATGGTATGCCGAAAGAGATCGTGTCTGACAGAGACACGAAATTTACTTCTATCTTTTGGAAATCACTGATGGCTGGCTTGGAAACCAAATTGTTGTTTAGCACTGCCTATCACCCTCAAACCGATGGAAAAATAGAAAGAGTGAACCAAATACTTGAAGACATGCTAAGAATGCATGTAATGCATCAACCCAGGAAGTGGGAAGACTACCTGCCACTGGTAGAATTCGCCTACAACAACAACTACCAAGCATCCTTAGTGATGAATCCCTTCAAAGTCCTCTATGGTAGACTGTGTAACACTCCAGTTAGCTGGAGTAATCCCATAAACAGGATTTCTTTTGGACCCGACATGTTGAAAGAAATGGAATAGCAGGTGACTCAGATAAAACAAAACCTGAAGGTCACTCAGAACCGACAGAAAAGTTATGCCGACCAAAAGAGAACTCCAAGAGAGTTCAAAACGGGAGACCATGTATATCTCAGAGTTAGACTGAGGAAGAGTTCTCTGAAAATGGGAGCTTGTGCCAAGTTGGCACCTCGGTATTGTGGACCCTTTGAGGTTCTAGATAGAGTGGGACCTGTAGCCTATAGTCTAGCACTTCCTCCCACAGTCAAAGCACATAATGTTTTCCATGTCTCATTATTGAAGAAATATGTACATGATGCTAACCATATAATTGATTGGTCTGTGATTCAGGTGGAACCAGAGGGAGAATTCCTACCAGAACCTCAATGCATACTGGACAGAAAGGAAACCCCGCTCCGGAACCGAACCATTGCAGAGGTCAAGGTGCAGTGGAAACATTTTGGCCCAGATGAGGCTACATGGGAAATGGAGGATGCCATGAAACGGGCATATCCGATTTTGTTTACACCTACACATGCATGTCAAGTTGACAGATAGGACATCGAGGACGATGTTCCTTTAAGGGGGAGGGAATTGTAACACCCTTTTTCCCCCAGTATGTAAAAATAACTATACTGACCAAGTATTGTGGCAAACTCAGAAATGTGAATGTGTGATGTGAATGGACCTTGTGAAAAAGGTCGATGAATGTGAATAATATTATGAATATATATATTGCAGGACTGCTGAGAGGGGGATGTGCTGAAAAAGAGACCACGATGGATGAAGAAAGGTGGTGGAAGGCACCTGGAAAGGTGGTGTTAACTTCCACCGAACCAATACCGTATTTGGACTTCACTGACCCGAAGAACCAAGAGTGGCTCGCTGGCCCCAAATTAAATGACTCGCCAGGTTGGTAGGTAAATGACTCCTCATGAGTAACGAGGGATGGGGGTGAACCACCCATCCATAGAGTCCTCAGACCTGACCACTGTGAGGAAGATTGTGCCACATGCAACCTCGCCGAAAAGAGAAAAGGCAGGAAGAGTGTGTGATCAGAAGGGAAGACGCGAGGGAAAGAGAAGGAACTCTAGAAAATACACATTGAGTGATAGCGGAGAAGAAGGAGAGTAACCTTCATTCTCAGTCATTGGAAAACAGAGACTCACTATCGCAACATCGCGGTCTCATCTCGGGGGTGGCTAGTGGTAAATCCGTTGGGAGTCGCTGAGCCTACGGTTGGGTGGAAACGAGCACCCCTCTCAGCAGTTGCAATCACATCTGGTGTTATTTTTGATAAGTGTTTTACATCTTGCATCTTGAAATGTATAAACTGGAATTTATGATCATCTTGCATCTTGAAATTTATATGATGACATGTATGCTCATAGTCTGTGTAGTTTATGAATGGTTTGAGTATAAGACCGTCTGTGTGGTGTTTTGATCAGAAATGGTGGTTGCATGCTTTTATCGGAAGGACCACGTATGGCTTATGTTTATAGCTAGATTGGTATATATATATATATATGCATATTGAATTAGTTCAGACTTCAAGTCTATTTTTGGGAAATCTATACCTTTATTCGTCTCAGGTAATACCCTGGATAGATCTGCCCATAAAGACACCCTTCTTGGAAAGCTCACCAAGAACCTGGAAAAAGGATTTGAAGGCGCAAGTCTTAGTAACCCTGTACGAGGAAGAATGATCGTCTTGAAATCCTGAGATGGCAGTGTAGGGATAAGTATGGATCGACGGATGAGATCCTATCGGAAGATCTGCGGCCAGTTGCGACTGTTAGATTGGAGGAAGAAACGAGGGCGTTAAATGCCTCAACCTCTTTATTTTATCTTCGTGAGTAGTGGAGGAATCGGGACCGTAGATCCCAAGATCTATGGAAGTTACCTGGACCGTCCATTTGTAGAGAACACGTGGCTTCCGATCGGCGTTTTGGCACCCGGGAGACCAAAGGGCAAGAACCCTTGTCTTCGCAAGCCGCAAAATCCCGGTAAACGAAACCCCGAATCGGTTTAAGTGTGAATAAGTTTGAGAAAGCCGGGATTTGATCGTGACCATTGATGATCCTGAAAAGATCATAACGGTTGATCATGGGTAAAGGTCGCAGCCGTCCATAGGAGGGACACGTGGCTGCCGGTCGACATTTCGGTGTTTCGACACCCCGGAAACCAAAGGGCAAGAACCCTTGTCTTCGCAAGTCGCGAAATCCGGGTACCCAAAACCCCAATGCGCTCTGTGGCGGAAAGGAGGAGCTCCGAAAGGATCTAGATCGTCCATCGGAGGAGACGCATGGTGAGCGGTCAGAGTTCGGGGAAAGCTCCGAAATCCCGTGGACCGTTGGATCCAAATCCTCGAGGATCATTGATATCCTACACGAATCCCCATATCGAGATTTAGGGATTGGAGTGATGAGTTTTGGAAGTCCTTGCATCGTGAATTCCCGGTTCACAAAACTCTGAAAAGATTCGAACCGTTGGATCTAGGACATTGAGAGCCGTTGGATCTCATACAAGAACTTGAGTATCGGGTTTTAGGGTTTGAAGAGTCGAAAGACTTGACTCTCTTGCTTTTCGAACTCCCGATTTCCGAAATCTCGATACGGCCAGGACCATCTGATCAGGGGAGGCTTATAGCCATTGATCCCCCTTTGGAGGGGAACTTTGGAGATTAGGGAGTTTCAAAGATTTCAAAGGGAGAGGAAGAGACATAGCGTCGCGATTCCCCGAATCGCGAAAATCCGGTAAGTGCTTTGTCGATTTAGTGTGTGGTCACAGAACAGGGTCACATGGACAAGACCCGAGCGGGGAGCTTGTCACTCGCCAGCCCTTTTGGGGTTTGGTATTTAGGCATTTTGGGGTATGCAGAGTCGAAAGACTCGACTCGCTTATATCGCTAAGTCGCGAAATGAGAAAAGGTGCCTAGTTGTTTGGCCGGTGGTCATAACTGATGATCACATGGAGGTGGAAAAAGGGAAGAGCTAGCCTGCGCTAAGTCCCCATAGGACTTCAGGGATTCTGTCCCTCGAGAAAAGGTGAGAAATTTATTATGTCGTAGTGGGTGTGTGACAATGCACATGCCGACTCTTCTTCCAACGAGAGTTCTGATTTAGAGGACTCAAATGATCCAGATACAGAGTCAATACAGTCAGATGCAGAGTCAGTGTATCCAAATGCAGAGGCAGAGCTAGAGCAGAGGCCCAAGTGGGCCCAAACTACTCTCTAGGATGCAGGGGGTCTTGTTGGTGATCCAGTCGATACTAGGAGGAATCAATCTGATTTCAAGGAGCCTCCTATTTCACTCACTTACACTGAACCATTTCCCTCTAGGAATATTTTCTTGGTTCAGTCTTCAGATCCATAGTCTTATGGCGAGGATGTTGGAAATCCCTTTTGGGAATCCACCATGCAGGAGGAGTACACCTCCCTCCTCGAGAACCAGACTTGGGATCTGGTTCCCCTTCCTTCTGGAAGGAAACTTGTCAAATGCAGATGGGTATACCGGACCAAGAGAACAACAAATGGATAGATTAGAAGATACAAAGCTAGGCTTGTTGCCAAAGGATTTCAGTAGGTGCATGGCATTAACTATGATGAGACCTTTGCTCCAGTAGCGAAGATGGATTCCATACATTTGGTACTTGCCATTGCGATGACCAAGGGATGGGAACTCCATAAGATGGACTTGAATAATGCATTTCTTCACAGTGATCTCTCTGAGGAGATATATATGGAGCAACCCCAAGGATTTATGCAAGATTCCTCTTTGGTTTGTCAACTGAATAACTCTCTTTGTGGCCTCAAGCAGGCTCTAAGGGCATATATAGACTCCTACATGTTGTCACAGAACTTTGTACGTTGTAAATCAGACCCAAATGTCTACATGCTTAGGAAGACAGATTCACTTCTACTCTTAGCTTTGTATGTTGATGATTTGTTGATCATCGGTTGCTCGACTTTAGTGATTGCTGCAATCAAGAGGATTCTACATGACAGGTTTTTGATGATGGACATGGGTCCACTACATTTATTCCTTGGACTCAAGATCAGTCAGTATGCATCAAGCATCAAACTATCTCAGGCCAAGTATGCACGAGATCTCCTTGAGAGATTTCACATGACACACTGCAAGTCTACTCCGACTCCTTTCCTATCCAAAGTCAAACTCGAGGATGGAAGGTACACTCCATTGGTTGACAACACATTGTATATACAACTAGTGGGGAGCTTGTTGTATCTCACATGCTCTAGACTAGACCTCTCCTATGCAGTTGGAGCAGTTTCTAGGTTCATGTAGGAGCCGCATGAGCTACATTGGAAGGTTGCAAAGCGTATCCTTCGATACATACAGGGCACCATCACCTTTGGGATTCATTATGTAGCAGAATCTACATTAGATCTCATCGGGTTCATTGATTCTAACTGGGCTGATGATAACATTGATCGCAAGTCCACATCTGGTTACTTACTTAGTATTGGTTTCGGGCCTATCTATTGGTTGAGAAAGAAGCAAGCTGCCATTGCTCTATCTTCAGCCAAGGCGGAGTACAGAGGGGTAGTTAACATAGCCATTTAGGCTATGTGGCTACAACATTTTCTCACTGAGTTGGGCATTTAGTTTCATTGGCCAATCATCATCTGGTGCAACCAGAGCATTCTAAAGTTTTGTAGAGATCCACTTTAGAGGCAGCGGATGAAGCACATCGAGATACACATGCACTACATCTGGGACTTAGTACATGAGGGGATCATCGACCTACAATTTTTTCCTTCAATAGAACATAAGACGAACATCTTCACCAAGACCTTCACTGAGCAGAAGTTCCATTCTTCGCGAAGTCATCTTGGAGTGAAGGACACAGTTGCCTAGCAACTGTAGTTCTTCTTTTTACATACATTGTACCTTGAGGGGGGGTTTTTCCCTCTTTACTCACTTTATTTCAGTGTATCTTTTGTATTTGGGTACCTAACATGGCCTCGTTGCCAGGACCCATTGTTTATTTTCACCATAGTGATGTTCAGGGGGGGTTTTGGAGTTACTTCACACACACCTAGGATTTTTTTTTCCTAAGGTTTTTCCTTGTTTATTAGTCATTATTAGTCATTATCCAGTCTCCTATATTTTAGGAAGAATATTCCTCTAGGGAGAATATTTTCTTCAGTTTTCACTTCAGTTTGACTAGTTGAATGGAGTCTAGATGCTACATTGGTTTTGACACCATGTAACATTGGTATCATCACTAGTTAATGCACATTAGCGTTGGTATCATCACCATATTGGAACATTACCCATGATTCCCTAATCTCCTCCTCACTTCACTATTTTTCAGTCAATTAACTGAAGATTGGTAGACTAGTTAACTCAACTAAGTGGCAGTTCACTCCCGTAACTGCCTGAGAGACTAGACTAGGTGGCAGTTCACTCCCGTAACTTCTGGTGTGTGTCCAAATTACTCTATACCACCACTATGG
Organism: Picea engelmannii; assembly: GCA_009831015.1. Taxonomy (NCBI): domain Eukaryota; kingdom Viridiplantae; phylum Streptophyta; class Pinopsida; order Pinales; family Pinaceae; genus Picea; species Picea engelmannii. Next base: position 523,363 of record ML780334.1, read on the forward strand.
CACATTGGATTCTCCTCCAGTGCGCATTGGTTGAGTTATATAGAGCATATCATGTGTAAATTATTCATTATTCATTACAGTTAATGTGAATTCTTCCATTCTCTCTCTTTGCTTCTTCTTTCTCAATTTCTCTCTGTAAATGTGTGTGGTATTTTCTAGCTAGATCTATTATGTGAAGTTTCAACACATTTACACACCCAACCATAGACACTATTGTTCCAAGTATCAACAACAATGTCACCCCTAAGCCAGGGCGTTGAGTCCACAAGGACGGTTCCAGAGTGTCACCCAACTTTCCAAACTAGTCAACACTCAAGCTCTCACAGGCTTCTCAACACGCACATCAATCCAAGGTACACCAACTCTCTTCTACCTAGCTTGCACAACCCAAGAGAATGGACCCCCTTCTCTGCCATGCAGTCCCTCAGGCTATCCACCTCCTTCTAAGGCTCCAATGCATCTGGCCAAGAATCTCCATGCTTGGACTCTCAAGATTCACAATTGTGGGAAAAACTTAACACATGCCAGTGCATCTCAGACATGCAGTCATTAATTCATGGCTGGAATACACTAGCAATCATTACTGCCAACCAAACCATGGCTCCTCTCCACAATTGGTTTCTCTTTCCCAATCCAAGATCAAAATGAATGAAGAATGAAGAGTGGGTGAAAGAGTGAATGGAGAGAATGAATGAATTAATGGATGAATGAATGATGAATGCACAAATGAGTGTGAACCCCCAAATAGACCCAAGATGGGTTTAAATGATTCTTGGAATTAGAGAACCACATGGCCTTCCCCCAAGAAGATCATGTAAATGATATTCTCCATTAAAACAAAAATGGATAAATAAAAATACAAAATAAACACTTAGCCCCTCAATCCCCCTCTCTTGTAGAATCATAGCCCCGTACAACTTTTGTCCTTGTCAGTTTAGCAACCAGTGATGTATTTATTATTAATAATGATCAAAACATTATATTTCCTAGGCACACTGTTCTCTTTTAATTTTTTGGGCACTCTGGCCTTTCATAGATTAACAAAATACATTCTTTAATACGGGGCTCAAAAACCTAGGGTATTACATTCCCCTCCCCCTTATTTTTGCACTGTCCTCAGTGCATATACAAAAGATAAGAAAAATTTTCAAAATTTATTCAAAAAGTTGTGGGTACTCTACCTGTATGGAATCTTCATGCTCCCAAGTAGCCTCTTCAGGACCGTAGCAATTCCATTGGATACCAGCTCTATAACTCGATTCCAGAGTATTTTGACTTTTCTGTCCAATATTCGCATTGGTTGGACCTGAAAGTCTCCCTCTGTCTCTACCTAAATCAGATGCCAATCAATAACATTGTTAGGATCATGTACATATTTTTTAGCAAAGAGACATGAAATACATTATGCACATTCATGGACGCAGACAATGCAAGCATGTATGCAACTGGCCCTATTCTATCCAATATCTCAAATGGACCACATAATCTGGCTGCTAGCTTTGTACAACTACCCAACTTCAAAGAGATCTTCTTGGGCTTCACTTTTAAAAGAACATGCTCCCCCACTTTAAATTCTCTAGCTATCCCGTTCTTATGTGCATAAATTTTCTTTCTATCTTGAGATGCCTTTAAATTGTTCTTAATTCTAACCATCTGGTCTTCCATATCCTTAAGCAATTCTGGCCCAAGTACCACTCTATCTGCTGGGTTGTCCCAAATCATTGGAGTATTGTATTTCCTACCATGCAAAGATTTAAATGGGCTCATTTTCAATGAAGCTTGATACTCATTATTATAGGCAAACTCAACCAAGTGGAAGTAATCCTCCCACTTAGATGGATTATCCATCACATACATTCTCAACATGTCTTCAATTACTTGGTTGACTCTCTTTATCTGCCCATCTGATTGTGGATGGTATGCTATGCTAAAGTTCAGATTTGTACCAAATCCTTTAAACAATCCCCTCCAGAAATTTGAAGTGAACTTTGTGTCTCTGTCTGAGACAATTGCCTTAAGTATCCCATGCAACCTAGCAATCACCCTCATGCAAATTTTTTCAATATCAACTGTTGTATGAGTCCTTTTTATAGGAACACAATAAGAAGCATTTGTCAATTTATCAACCACTACCATGATTGAATCATGTTGTCTTGTTGTCCTAGGAATTTTAGTTATAAAATCAATGGTTACCACTTCCCATTTCTTCTTTGGAATTGGTAATGGTTGTAGCAAACCCGCTGGGTGCCTATGCTCATCCTTCACTGTCTGACATTCCATACATCTGGAAATGTAATCAACAACATATTTTTTCCTTCCTGGCTAAAAGAATTGGCTTCTTACTGCTGTAATTGTTTTCTGGTAACCGAGATGTCCGACATATGGAACATTATGCATTTCTTTTAATATCAAGTTCCTAAGTTCTTCGGAACTAGGAACATAAATTCTATTTTTATGCATAAGTAATCCATCTTCCTTCATCTCATAATCTTTAATTTTATGTTGAACATTTTCTTGTTGTAAGCTTTCCTTTACCTGTAGGTAATGCTGATCTGTGACAACAACATCTAAAATTATGCTCTTTAAATATGAATGATGCATACTAACAGTTGTAGCATGCATAATATGTACTCTTCTACTAATTGCATCAACAACTTTATTTTCTTTTCCTTTGATATGCTTGATGTAAAAATCGTATTCACTTAAAGACTCCAGCCATCTAGTCTGCATGGCATTTAAAGTTGGCTGTCCAAAAAGATATTTCAGACCACTATGGTCTGTTCTTAATTCAAATCTCTTCCCCATGAGATAATGCCTCCACATCTTCAAAGCGTGAACAATGGCAACAAGTTCCAAGTCACGTGTGGCATAGTTCCTCTCACGCTCTTTAAGTTTTCTGGACTCATAACCAATGGCATGTCCATTTTGAGTGAGGACTCCACCAAGTCCTTCCTTGCATCTGTACATACCACAAAACTTTCATTTGGGTCAATCTTTAAAATAGGTGCACTAGTAATTAATTCTTTCAACAAATTAAAGTTCTCTTCACACTCTGTTGTCCATTCAAATTTGAATCCCTTCTTTTGCAAAGAAGTGATGGGATGAGCAATCTTAGAGAACCCTGCTATAAATTTTCTTTAGTAACCAACTAACCCCATAAAAGATCTAACTTCTGAAACATTCCTGGGTGTTGGCCATCCTCTAATATCTTCAATCTTCTATGGATCCACTGCTATACCTTGTTATGAAATAATGTGTCCCAAGTAATGGATATGTTCTTGATAAAAATAACACTTACTAAGCTTGGCATGCAACTAATGTTCCCTCAACACTTGCAATACCAATATTAGGTGATGTTCATGCTCTTCCTATGAATTAGAATAGATAAGTATGTTGTCCAAGAATATGACAAGCTTATCCAAATAATTTCTGAATATGCCATTCATTAAGCACATAAAGAAAACTGGTGCATTGGACAGTCCAAACGGCACCACTACAAATTCAGAATTCCCATACCTGGTTCTAAAGTTTGTGTTATGGATGTATTCTTCCTCAATTCTTACCTGATGGTATCCTGATCTCAAGTCTATGTTGGAAAATATCTTTGCCCCTCTTAGTTGATCAAAGAGGTCATCAAATTTTGGTAGAGGGTACTTGTTCTTTATAGTGGATTTATTTAGCTATCGAAAGTCAATACACAGCCTCAAAGTTCCATCCTTCTTTTTGACAAAGAGTACTGGTGCTCCCCAAGGTGAAACACTAGGGTGTCTGTACCCTTTCCTCAATAATTCTTCCAACTGCATTTGTAATTCTTTTAATTCTGGTGTACTCATTCTGTAAGGTGTTTTTGATACCAGGGCAACTCCTGGCACTAAATCAATAGAGAAATCTATCTCCCTCTTCGGTGGTAACCTGGGTATTTCTTGGAATAGATCTACAAACTCTTGCAATACTGAAAATTCTTCAAGGCTTGGCTCCTTTGTATTTTTTGGTTCCTCCACATGGGCTACATACAATTGACATCCTTTTCTAAAACATCTCTTCAACTGTAAGGATGAAATCTCCCTTATAGATATGGGTCTTGGAACTCCTTTCATGGTGTTATATTTTCCTTCTTCATGAAGACATGTAAATGTCTTGTTATGATAATCTAGGACAACATGATGCTTTTCCAACCAATCCATTCCAATTAGAATATCATAAGACCCCAATGGTATAATTTATAGATCAACATTAGTATTCACACCATTAAGACTTATGGAACAATCTTGTTGAGCAACTGAGAAGGGGGGTGAATCAGTTGTTACCAAGCTTAAACACTTATGCTTATTTAAAAACTCATTACAAAACTCTCAATGATGATTACAATAATGCAGGGAATTAAACAATAGAACATTCAACATCATTCACACACATGAAATACACAGAGACATATTTCTTGAGGAAACCCATAAAGAGTAAAAACCTCTTCTTCTTTATATGATAAGTATTATTTACATTCTATACATTATCATACATATGAGTTCCAACTCATTGTGAGGCTACAACCTTTGTTTTGCAAGCTGCAACATGCTGAGAGCACCAACTCTCTGTTTTCTCTAGCACCCACTAGAAGGAAGCATCAACTCCCTCACTACTCCAGCACCAACTGTATGGAAGCACAAACTTCCAGCTATATAGGAACTAGCCTGTATATCAGAGAACCAATGTTCTCCCTTGCACCACCCTGCCACCCTAGTTTCTCTGGTTGCAACTAGATGGAAGCTACAACTCCCCGCGTTCAAGCACTTACTTGAAATTTTGAGGAAAACGATCCTCTTTAGCACCTACCAACCACCCTTGAATGTTAAACTTTGGTCTTTGTGAAATTCTTACAGTGATTCAATAGATGTCATGAGCTTACCAGGCTTATCATTGTTCTTCCATGCTTCTCTGCTCAGTCTCCTTTTTAGCTTTCTATTCTTCTTATCTGTCTCAGCATGCATGAATCAATTTCCTCTTGTTCTTCTGTGCTTCTGCTCCTACACATAGTGTTTCTCCATGCATGCATCCCTCCCCTTCACATCAACCACCCCTTTTCTCTGTTCTACGTTTTTCTTTTATGCCCTCTGTCACAACGTTCTGCATGCCCTTCCTCGCTCTTCTTCAACTACTCTGGCGGTTATCCACCTGCGATCATCATCACTAGGCGTTATGCCGAGATTCCTTAGCCTCTCTAGTAGACGAGACTCTTCAACTTCTCTTCCATCTGTCGAGCTAATCCTTTCTGCTGCAGTTACAGGCTTCGATCCAATGGCATATGTCTCGGGACTCTGCATATTCTCTTGCTTAGTTGAGCTAATCCTTTCTACTGCAGTTACAGGCTTCGATCCACTAGAAGATGTCTCGGGACTCTGCATCTTCTCTTGCTCAATCGAGCTAATCCTTTCTGCTGTAGTTACAGGCTTTGATCCACTAGTAGATGTCTCGGGACTCTGCATCTTCTCTGTCTATTATCACTTATTCACTTATTTTGAAAAAATGCGCATTTCGTTAAATAACGGGCTGATCTAGAAGGTCAGTATTCACGTGATGAGATTAATGATCGAGATTCAATTCCTGACCCCCCTTGTCGTTCTACCTTTAACGTGGGGGGGGGGGGTCTAGAATGGAGAGCGCATGTTTGGACGATCATGATTTAAGAGCCTAGATGTGCGACTGAGGTTCAATTCCGGACCCCCTCCACTTTTCTATCTTTAACGGGAGGGGGGGTCCGGAATGGAGTGGTTTTGTATGGGCCCCTCCACAAACCTCTTACTGCTTCCTCTGTTTACTACCTTCGTCTGCTTGTGACATGTGTCTTCCACCCAGTCTCTCTCCTCCCCTTATCACATCATGACACCACATCATGTGACCACTCGTCGACATGGCATGAACCGTGTGGCTGCCACGTTCACCTCCTGGATCTGATGGCCTGGATTCATCCTTGATCCAATGACTAGGATTATATCACGACTTCGCATATCACGAGTTCAAGGAGTTAGAGCACATGACATGTCTCGACACTCCAAGTTGCGATCCCCGATATGGAAATATTCCACTCGCCACATGTCTTGTTCATTCAAGGCTCCATAACCTACCTCAATCCAATGGTCCAGATCCTTTCGGGATATCGCATATCGTGATTTCAAGGAGTTAGAGAACCTCCTGTCTTTGGATTTCCTGATGTGCGAAATGCTGATATTCCACTCTCTTCGTAATCTCTTGCCATGTGTCCTAAGCATCCAACGCTCCATAGCCTACCTCGATCCAATGGTCCAGATCATTTCAGGATATCACATATTGTGGTTTCAAGGATTTAGAGAACCTCCTGTCTTTGGATTTCCAGATGTGCGAAATGCCAATATTCCACTCTCGTCGTAATCACTTTCCATGTGTCCTGTTCATCCAATGATCTCTACCATCCATCGATATTATTGTTGGCTCCTTCTCAACATAAATCGTTCGTGTATTTGCTTCTCCTGTTCTCTTGTTTATTGATATACCTGTTTGACATCAATGACAATTTGTTCAACATTCTCCCCCTTTGGCATTGATGGCAACCTTGACCTTGAGGACTCCTGCTACTCTTTCTGCTGAGCATCTTGAAGACTCCTGTTACTCTGTCTGTTGAACATCCAACCATACCACTGTGGCATCCAACCAAACTTCTTCTCCCCCTTTGAAATCAATGTCAAAGAAGAGACAAGCTCCCCCTGAGTTGTTGCAGTATTCTTCGGAGATATCATATATTCAACTGACACAAACTCCTCTTGACAGGATGTACCCTCTTAGTTTGATAATGAGATTACGCCCAACTTTTGGCGAAGGTATCAAAAAGGTGTCGCTGCTAACGATTTAGTAAAGATATCAGCTATCTGTTCTGTGGAAGGAATATAAATCACCTAAACAATTCTGTTTGTAACCTGTTCTTTGAGAAAATGGTATTTTATTGGTATGTGCTTAGACTTTGAATGAAGTACAAGATTCTTGGAGAGACTTATGGCACTGGTGTTATCACAGTGAAGTGGAATGGGATCAATATAAGTGACTTTCAAATCTGCAAGAGTTTGTATCATCCATAAAATTCGTGTGCAACAAGTAGCAACAACAATGTACTCTGCCTCTGTAGTTGATAAGGAAATAGATCCCTGCTTTTTACTAAGCCATGCTACTAACGAGTCACCCAGAAAGAATGCACCTCCACTAGTGCTCTTTCTTTCATCCACACAATTTTCCCAATCAACATCTGAATAAGCAGTTAACTGAAAATTCTTATTTCTAGGATACCACAGACCATAAGTCATTGTGCCCTTCAAGTATTTAAATATCCTTTTGATAGCTACTAAATGACTTTGTTTAGGAGCATATTGATAACAACCTACCATTCCAACATCTTGCATTATATCAGGACGGGATGTTGTGATGTACATAAGACTGCCTATCATTGACCTATATGAACTTTGATCAACATCAAGTGAGTCATCATCCTTGCTTAATTTTCATCCAGTAACCATAGGTGTGCCCACAGGTTTAAAATCTTCCATTTGAAACCTTTTGAGCATTTCTCTTAGGTATTTTTCTTGAGAAATGAACATTCCTTCAGACCTCTGAGTAATTTGCAGACCAAGAAAAAATGACAGTTCACCTATCATAGACATTTCAAACTCAAACTTCATGGAAGAAGCAAACCATTGTACCAATGAATCCTTATTACATTCGAAGATGATGTCATCTACATATACCAACACAATGAGAAAATCATTACCCTCTGTTTTGATATATAGATATCTATCAACTGTTCCTCTCTTGAATCCTTTGTCTTGGAGATACATATCCAATCTGTGATACCAAGCACGAGGGGCTTGTTTTAACCCATATAAAGATTTCTTCAGCTTGCATACAAGGTCAGGGTTATCAGACAATTCGAAACCCTCTAGTTGTTCCATATATACTTCTTCTTTTAAATCTCCATTTAGAAAAGATGACTTGACATCCATTTGATAGACTTTAAACCTTTTATGACAAGCACAGGAAATAAATATTCTGATCGCTTCTAGTCTTGCTACTAGCACAAATGTTTCATCAAAATCCAGTCCTTCTATTTGAGCATATCCCTTATAGACCAATCTTACTTTGTTCTTGACAAATTGTCCATTCTCATTCATTTTGTTCTTAAAGATCCATTTGGAACCAATGATATTTTTACCTTCAGGTCTAGGAACCAACTCCCACGTATTGTTTTTCTCAATCCGGTCAAGTTCATCATTCATGGATTTAACCCAGTGGTAATCTTTGCTAGCTTCATTTAAATTCTTGGGTTCCAACATGGATATGAAAGCTATATGTGATTTTTCTGTGTTTTTGATTATCTTTCTCCTGGTTTGTACACCCTTGTCTTTTTCACCAATTATCTGACTTGCAAGATGATTCTTCTCAGTGATTTTGGAGGAGGAATTTGATGTTGTCTGCTGATTTGAGTCTGTCTAAATATTTGCATCTTCATCTGGCTCAGAGTGTTCTTGTTCTGATTCTTGGACCTGTTCTACTTCAACTTCATCTATATCCATTGTTGTTGATTCAGTATTGCTCACCTTTCTTAATGGGATTCCTTCATCAACTTTTATGTCAATACAGTCAACCAGTCTATGCAGCCTCTTATTATAACATCTATATCCTTTACTGTTTGTAGCATACCCTAAGAATATGCCTTCCTAAGCTTTGTCATCATACTTGCCAAGGTTCTCATCATTATTCTTTGTGTAACACTTACTCCCAAAGACTTTGAAATGTTTGATTGAAGCAGGTCTCCCATACCACAGTTCATGAGGTGTCTTGTCGGTGTGTGGTCTGAGGTGGGATTTGTTAAGAACATGGATTGCTATATGTATTGCTTCTACCCAATAGGTTTGACCAATGTTCTTCTCATTCATCATTGACCTGGCCATTTGCTGCACTGTTCTATTTTGCCTCTCAACTACTCCATTTTGTTGTGGAGTTCTTGGGATTGTGTATTCTCTCTTGATCCTATGTTTATCACATAATTCCTTGAACTCACTTGACATAAATTTTCCTCCTCTGTCTGATCTTACTAACTTTAACCTCTTGCCTATTTTATTCTCAGTTAGAGCCTTAAATATTTTAAATTTCTCAAATGCTTCAGCTTTTTCTTTGAGAAAGGCAACCCAAGTGAGTCTGGAGTAATCATCAATGATCAGCATGAAGTAGTTTTCTTTCCCCGTGCTTTCCTGTCTTGATGGTCCACATAAATCCATATGAACTAGTTGGAGTGGTTTCTCTGTTGAAGTAGAGCTCTTGGATTTAAACTGTGTCTTGGTTAGATTTCCTACTTGGCAGTGTTTACACACAAAATCTTGTGGCTTTGATATTGTTGGAAGATATTTTACTGCCTCAAGATTTTTGAGCTTGATTAAATGATCAAAGTTTAGATGTCCAAGTCTTCTATGCCATAACCAGCTCTCATCATGTTTTCTTAGATGACACTCTTATCTATATTCTTTCAACACATATACATTATTTTCTATCCTTATGCCTTTAGACACCACTTGTCCTAAGTTTACAGACTTTATCTTGTAGTCCTTGGAAGTGAACACCACTTCACATCCTCTATCACACATTTGACTTACACTGAGCAGATTATGTTTCAACCCATTTACAGGCAGAACATATTGGGATTTTCCTCTTCCATTAATTAAACTCACCATCCCTTTACCCTTGATTTTACTTGGAGCATCATTTCCAAAGGTTACGTTTCCTGATTTACTTTCACTTAGAGATAGAAACTTACCTTTGTCTCTCATCATATGTTTGGAGCATCCACTGTCTATATACCAAGGGTTCTTTTGTCTTTGAGATGACAACACTAATCCACACTTGTCACTTTCTTTCTTCTTCCAACCCTTGACATTTTTAGTAGAGGGATTCAAATCTGGTTCATAGTTCTTTAAGCGATAGTCAACAACTTTATGTCCATAATTATGACAGATGTAACATCCTGGTTCATTGAATAAGGGATCATAATGATTGTTATGCTTAACCTGTGTCCTTGTCCCATCCATCAAGTGATTTGCAGTCTGTGATGGTTTGTTACTTGGCTGTCTCATTCTTTTTGTGTGGAGGATATCTATACCTTGAATGTCTTGATTGCTCATATCTCAATTTTAAAGAACAATTTACAACTTTATGACCAAAGTTAGAGCAGAAAAAACAATATCCATAGAAAAAACCTCGGTACTTGGAAAATGACTGTCTTCTTTGAGAAGGTCGATTTCTTCCATGCTGATGATTTCTTTGAAAATAGAGTACATTATTTCTTTGATCTATAGTTTTAGTTCTGGTACCTCTTTCGTTAGTCCTCCTGGGCCGTTGATTATCTTCTTTTGTTTCTGTAGGTTTTTTGTTGTCATAGATGGTAGATTTGACAAACTTGATACGATCTTTGTTGCTTCGCTGATCACTACTTGATCCCTCTTCATAACCCAGACCTGTTTTCAGCTTCGGGTTCCTTTGCTGATTTAGAATGGTAACCAATCCTTCTGAGGCTGTGATACTTGATAGATTCTGATGATACAAGGCTTGAAACTTCTCCAACTCTTTCCTAGTTTTCACTACTTCTTCCTACAGAGCTTCACATCTTGCCTTCTTTTTTGATAACTGTTGTTTCAGAATGTCTTCGATTTTCTTTGCCTCTTCTAATTCCACTTTTGGTAGGGAAAAGTCTTCATCAGGTTATTTACTACCTTTCATGAACTATAACAACAATCGTTTTAGTTTTCTCTTCTTAATTCTGAGTCTGCCAATCTCTTCCAGTGCACTGATTAGTTCACCTTCCATATCAACCACAAATTCTTCTTCATTAGCATCACTTCATGTGCTGTTATTATCATAATCCTCTTTGTCCATTAACATGAATTCATTTAGTTTATCTTCAATGGAAGAGTCATTGTCTTCATCATTTGAAGGATTATCATCATTGTTTACACAAAGACTTTTCTTCTTAAAATTATTCTCTTTAAAGAAACTCCTGTGTTTATGCTTCTCCTCATCATCATATGTCTGAGCCTTTCTTTTGTGAGGATATTTATTTTCAAAATGACCTATCTTACCATAGTTAAAACATTTTAAAGGAAGTTTACCTTTGTATTTTCCCGATCCCTTCTTCAGTCTTCTCACAAATTTTGCTTCAGTTTCATCAGGCTCAGAATCCTCATTCTTGTCTACCTTAAATGATGCTTCTCTGGAGGTGGGTTTATCTATAACTATTCTCATTTCATATGTAGTCAATGTTCCTAGAAGTTGATCAAATGCCAAAGATTTTATATCATTAAGTTCTTCTATAGCAGAGACCTTCGGGTTGAATCTATCTGGTAGAGATCTCAAAATTTTCTGAACTAAGGATGGATCCTCAAATTTTTCACCAAGTGCTTTCATTGCATTTACCAGTTCTTCAACTCTCATAAAGTACTTACCAACAGTTTCATCCTCTTTCATCTTTAGCTGTTCAAACTGTACTCTTTAGGTTTGAAGCTTGGCGTCCTTTACCTTCTCATTACCTTCATAACTGCTAATGAGTTTGTCCCACATTTCTTTGGCAGTTTTTAAGTGCATAACTTTTACAAATTCTACTTCTGCAAGCCCACTCAAGATAGAATTCATAGCCTTAGCATTGAAGCTAAATTCTAGCTTGTCATCCTTATTAGCTAGTACAACTGGCTTTACATAACTAGTCTCTACCACATCCCAGACATCAACACCTAAATCCATTATGTAGGTTCTCATTCTAACTTTCCAGAAGGCAAAGTTTGTTCCATTGAACAAAGGGGCCCTATTGGTTGAAATTCCTTCATGGCTTGACATGTTTAAGCTTTAGGATCTGTTAAATTATGAGCTTGATTTCTTATGCGGATTAATTCTTTTATTTTCTTCAATACTTTGATTCCAGCTTAATATACTTCAACAATTCCAAATCATAATTGAATAGCAATAATTATGTAGATAAGTAAACATGCATATCAACAACACATATACCTTGGGGAAACCCTGTACAGGGAGAAAAACCCCAGCAAACAATATTCCTTTATTGCATTAATAATGTAATATCTCTTACAAATATCCACC
>ML780334.1:563748-598714 GCA_009831015.1 Picea engelmannii
CCCACCATGAGGATTGAGCTCGGATTTGGTGTCAAATCGACTTGGGAGCCGATCCATTAGTGGTTGGGAAGCCGACCAGTTTCAATAAATGCGCCGTTTAGCAGGCGCGTGGGTTTTTTGCCAAACAACCGTGCCTTGTACGAAGTTGTTACGCGCATGCGCGCGCGCGCCCAATGGATGCAAAGCGCCTTGCAATTTTTTGGCCATTTTGTATAGTTTTGACCCTTTTGCAATGCTGAGGAATTAATCCTGTGCCATGAATGACTCCAGTCCTGTGTTGACGATGTGGAGTTGTTGTCGCCCTGTGCGGATGAAATTTCAGTGATAACAGAAATAATGCTCAGATCAGAAAATAGACATCACCACCGAATTCGTGGTGTCAAATTACCCTAAAATGATTGTCTCCATGTCTCGATCTGACTCTGGCACTCCCAGGCCCAAGAAGAATCCCGTCTCAATTTTTGTGCCCTATGCAACCTGCAATAATGACAGTCCTTTACCTCGTAAACCATGCCAATAGTCGTAAGGTCCGCCCCCCCTCTGGCTGGAGAAAATTTGGCTTAAATGATAACTAGGTGGACGAATGTTCCAACATAATTGCTAGGTAGATTGGTTATGGCGCTAAAGTTAGAGCATTGTATGTGGGGGAGGTCTCAGTGTCAAACCCGCAGGCCTCCCATTTTGGCTCTATAGTTGTAACCTCTACTAAGATTAGTTGGCAGCTTCTAGATGTGGAGGTTTTTTCCAGATATGGTGGGACCTCCGCTATATTTGGCGGGGTCTTTCCATATATATATATATATATATATATATTTCGGTTATGGGCCCTCCTTGGGCATTTCGAGGGTGCCACATGGCTCCCACTAATTGGGCCACGCGACAGATGCTGATTGTCCCACTTGGTCATTGATTTCACCTCCATGTCAATCCCATACATGACACGTGGTTCCTTTTGGGTGGTGCCATGTGGCATCACCTAGGGGTGCCACGTGACATTTTTCTACTGGTCCACATGGACCCCTAAAAAGCCTATTGATGGGTTACACGTGGCAGCCTCTGGTGCTGCCATGTGGCATGCTGACATCATCATTCATAATGCTGAAGTCATCCCACGGTGTTATCTACTGACGTCAGCAGTACGGATGATGATGTGGCTCCTGTTGACTTGCCATGTTTGATCGCATCTTTGACCGCAGATATCTTTCAATCCGTAACTCCGTTTGACGAGACATTTGCACCATTAGGAAGATTGCGTGTGCTCTTCATGATCATGCCATTTCCACTGAGTTTTGGGAACTTTGAATTTTTTCCCTTTCTCTATCTACTGGAGCCATTCTGAGTGTTCTGAGTTGCTTCTGTCAGTTTTGAGTTGTTCTTAGCCTTCTCTAGATCCTTTTTGGATCACGCCTTCCCACTGAGAGCTTTTTGGACCACCAAAAGCTTTCATAAATCGATAGGTAAGTGAGGGAAGAGTCCCCTCACTTTGTCCTTCTCGATACACTTTGCCTTGCTTGGATGTGTTCCTTTTAAGCATACTCGAAGATAATCAACATCACCCCTATGTGAAGTCCTCGTCCTCCTATCCAGTATGATATCTTCCTATAACTCATCCAAGTAATCAGGTGAATACTCATCAACTGACGATATTGAAACTTCCTCGTCTCGATCCATGATCATGGGAGGCTAAAAAAGTTTCAATTTCTCAACGTTCACAACTGAGTAAATTTGCATGTAAGGTGGAAGATCCAGAAGAAAATAATTGGTACCACTTTTCTCCAAGATAGTGAAGGGTCCATAACGAATGGGCTTGAGTTTCTTGCCTTCACCCTTTAATATCTCCTTGCTGATGTGAATCCATACCCGGTCTCCAACCTGGAATTGATGATCAACCCTGTGCTTGTCATGCCGAGCTTTATACTGTGCTTGAATTTTCTCCAACTGCTCCCGGACTGCTTGGTGTATCTGCTGGATCCTCTGGATGAACTTGCGGGCTTTGTCCTCTGTTCATTCTTCATTTACATCGACATCTCTCCCATACATCAAGTCCAAAGGAATCTCTGGTAGGTACCCAAAACATGTTTCAAAAGGTGGAATTTGAGTGGATGAATGTAAAGCTCGGTTGTACGCATGTTGTACATAGGGTAACTGTTCATCCCATAACTTGGGATGCTTGCTGTAGTAGCCTCGAAGAAAGAGTACCACTGTTCGGTTTACCACCTCTGTCTGTCCATCGGTCTGTGGATGGAAAGCAATGATCCTCTTCAATTTGGTGTCCATCATTCTCCACAAGCTAGTCCAAAAGTCCCCAAGGAATCGAGTATCTCGATTCAAGATGATGGATGTGGGTAACCCAAAGTGAACCCTAACATGCTGAAAGAAGAGATTAGCAGTCTACTCAACAATGATCTGCTTTTTACATGGCATCAAGATACACATATTGCTGAACCTATCCACTACCACATACAAATAATCATGACCCCCTTTGATCATTGGTAAACCCCCTACAAAATCCATGGAGAAACTTTCCCATGGATGGGATGGAATAGGAAGTGGTGAGTATAGCCCCAATTTTCTATTAGTGGGCTTACAAGTAGAACACATCACACACCCCTTTACATATTTAGTTACAATTTCTTTCATTTGAGGCCAGTAACAAAACCTCTGCAAATGAGCCATAGTTTTTCCTACCCCAAAATTCCCAGACACAAGAAAAGTGTGAGCTTCTCGTATTACATGGACTCGTTCACTTGTAGGAATACATAACTTTCCAAGATGGTAGAGTAATTTTCCCTGCAGACAATAGTTCTCTACCWGTGCACCAAGGGTTAGCTTCGCATATACTTCTTTAAAATATTCATCGATGGAATATTGTTATACATAGCTATCATGAGATAAAGAAGCATTCTTCAAAACAATAGGAGCAACAATAGGAGGTCTAGAAAGCATATCAACTACCTTGTTACTTGTACCCTTTTTGTACTTGATTGCCAAGTGAAATTGTTGTAGAAAACCCATCCACCTGTAGTGTCGATATTGTTGCAATTTGGTCTGTGCTTGAAGATATTGTAAGGGTTGGTGATATGTATGTATGATTGTTTCCTTCCCCAACAAGTAGTGTTTCCATTTCTTTACGCTCTAGACTAATGCATCTAGCTCTTTATCATATCTAGGACAGTTAACAACAGCTTGGTTAAAAGTTTCAGAGTGGTAACAAATAGGCTTACGATATTGCATCAATACTGCACCCATGGTGTATCCGCTGGCATCTGTCTCGATCTCAAAAGGTTGTTGAAGATTCGACAGTTCTAATACTGGTGTGGTACTGATATTCTCCTTCAAAATGTTGAAAGCTTTTTGTTTCTTTCCTTCCCACTGAAAAATGTTCTTCACACTGGTTAAGGCATGCAAAGGAGTTGCTATAAAGGAGAAGTTGGGAATGAATCTCCTCCAATACTGGACTGTACCTAAGAATGTTCAGACTTCAGTTACACTTTTTGGCTTAGGCCATTTTAAAATTACATCAATTTTGGAAGGATCAATTTTCAATTGTCCTCCTCCTACAATATGACCTAAGTACACAAGTGCAATCTTGCCAAATTCACATTTAGACAGTTTTACATACAAATTTTCCCTTTGCAAAGTATCCAATACTTGCTTTACATGCCTCACATGCTCATCCCAAGTTCTATTAAAAACAAGAATGTCGTTTCAATATACAATCACAAAGTCATCTAGGAAAGGCCTGAATACATCATTCATCACATGCATGAAAGTTTCCGAAGCATTACAAATCCCAAACAACATAACTAACCACTCAAACAATCCCTGTTTGGTTTTAAAGGCAATTTTCAATGCATCCTGTTCTGCGACTCTGATTTGATGATATCCACTATGCAAATCCAACTTAGTGAAATAAATAACATTCTTCAATTGATCAAGTAAATCATCTATGCGAGGAAGAGGGTATCGATTTTTCACCATGACTTTATTTAAATCTCGGTAATCGACACACATTCGCCATGTGCCATCCTTCTTTGGCACCATCACAATCAAAGAACCACAAGGAGATGAACTGGGCCCAATGACCCCTTGATCCAATAAGCCCTATACCTGCTTCTTGATCTCTGTCTTCTCCACAACTGACATCCTATACATGCCCACATTAGGAAGCGAAGAATCCTACTAAATATGTATCTCATGTTGGATTTCCCTCTTAGGAGGTAATCCATCTGGTTTCTTAAAAATATCATCATACTTAGAAACAATATCAATTAATTCTTTTTTATGATATGGATCACACCCTTGGAAAGCATCGGATGTGCCCACATCTTTCTCTTTGACGACCATGAGTACATATATCTTATTAGTGTTTATGAGTCTTTTCATTTGACCTGCACTAACAAGTGTTGTATTTACCCTCATGCTGTGAGCTCTAACAATATATTCCACTCCCCCTTTAGTCAGGTGGTATTTTTTCTCATGACGAAAGAAGACTGCTTTTCTATCATAAAGATAAGGACTTCCCAACACTATGCCACATATATCAAGTGGTACACCATCCAAATCCACTTCATCAATCAATTTTGAAGCAATATCAAATCTGATCCTACATTGTTTGGTGACATTAAGTTTTTCTTTATCACATACCCAACCAAGAGGATAAGGCTTCAGATGTGGTTTCGTTTCAAGACCCATCTTTTTGACAAGTGCTTTAGATATTAATTTTACTTGGGAACCCGGATCAAATAATGTATCTATATTAGTATGTTTAGATACAACTCTTATATTAAATAACTCATTCCTCTTTCGTTCATCAACATGAGATTCATCATTGGAACTTGAACTAGCATGAAGATAATCTTTACCTTGTACTCTGATCGCTGTGATCTTTCCTTCATCCCCTGAATCAGAACCAAGATCTTGTTGCATTGTAGCAACATTCTTTGTCTTCCCCTTTCCACCGAACTATTTCGGTTTCTTTTCTGGATGCAGTTTCCAACAATGTTCTTCATCATGACCGCTCTTCTTGCAATGAGTGCAAGATCATTTTCCTCCTCTCGTTACTGTAGCGGTCTTCTGGTCCTTCCTTTTAAAATTCTTAAAATTCTTTTGTGGGAAATTGGAAGGTTTCTTTGTGGGATCTTCTTGAACATGTTTCCCCCTGTTCTCAATGTGAGTGGCTTGCACACAAACTTCGTCAAGACTAGTGGGTTTAAACAAGAGTAAAGTATGATGAATATAATTGTGAAGTGCATCAATATACTTCATTAAAGTTTCATAAGAATCCAAAGGAATGTTCAATGTAAGAGATTTGTTCCTAAATTCTTCCGTGAAACTTTGTACAGTTTGACCTTTACTTTGACTTAAATTTTGTCATTCCATCATTGCTTTATGTAAATATCCTAATGGATAAAATTTCCTCCTTATCGCTGATTTAAATTTTGACCATGAGGAAAGAAGATTACCACACTTGATTTGTCCTGAAGCTTGCTCTCCCACCATATGAGAGCGGTGCCTTCCAACTGAAGAGAAGCCAGTTGCACTTTAACTTCCTCTTTATCAATATGCTAGACATGACAATACACTTCAACCTGTCAGATCCAATTATCTAGCTTTTCAGGATTAGCATATCCAGTAAACATAGGTAAAGAAAATTTTACATCAAGCTTTACTAATGGTTTCTTAAAAGAGGCTTTATGGATAGAATGATGAGAATGATGAGAATGCTCAGAGGAAGAAGAACGAGAACTCGAAGGTGAAGATGGAGGCTCAGGAGGATCTCCTCCAACCTCTTGGTTTACCGAAGCATCATCATCTGCATGTTCTTCCTTTTTCTTCCTTTTCTTCTTCATCCTCTTCTCGTAATCTCCATACATTCGTTCGACCATTTCTGACATGCGATAAAAGACCATGTGAAAGTTTTTCTCTTGTTCATCACGCTTGTCCTCTTCTTCCATTTTCATCCTTCTGGATGCACGACCAACTTCAGGATTGAAAGTCTTAAGAGTCCATCCACCCTGCTTATGCTTGGCCCTAGTAATCATTCACACTCAACAATTCAAGTCAAAGACGACTGCTTTGATACCAACATGATCCAGGATCTTTTCACCGTGACTTATAAAGAATTGCATTAAATGAGCATAAATTAAAGTGCACCATTAAAGAAGGGAAAACTAAAAAATGAAGAGACATAAGCATCAGATCTGAACACAAAAACTTGATAATGGAGTTCATCCCTGGTGGACTACGTCTCCGGGTCCTGCTCTCAAATGGGTAGGCTCTTTCATTAACTTAGCAAAAGAATTTGTCAAAATACATAAGTATACCTCATGCTGAAATCAAGCTGCAGAAATAATGATCAGATCATAAAATACATCACCACTGAATTTGTGGTGTCGAATTACCCAAAAATTACTATCTCCACGCCTCAATCTGACTTTGGAACTCCCAGGCCCAAGAAGAATTCCATCTAGGTTTTTGTGCCCTCTGCAACCTGCAATAATGACAGTCCTTTGCCTCATAAACCATGCCTGCATTCATACAGTTTGTGGCCCCCTCTAGTTGGCGAAAACTTGGCTTAAATGATAACTAGGCGGACGGATGTTCCAACGTAACTGTTAGGCGGATTGCTTATGGCGCTAAAGTTAGAGCATTGTATGTGGGGGAGGTCCCGGCGTCAAACCAGCGGGCCTCCCATTTTGGATCTATAGTTGTAACCTTTGCTAAGATTAGTTGGCGGCTTCTAAATGTGGCAGTTGTTTCCAGATATGGAGGGACCTCCGCTATATTTGGCAGGGTCCCGCCACATATATTTTTTGATTTTTCGGTTATGGGCCCTCCTTTGGCATTTTGAGGGTGCCACGTGGTGCCTGCTGATTGGGCCACGTGGAATCCACTGATTGGCCCACCTGGTCACTGATGTCACCTCCACGTCAATCCTATACAGGATGTGTGGCACCTTCTGGGTGATGCCATGTGGTGTCACCTGGGGGTGCCATGTGGCATTTTTCTACTGGTCCACATGGACCCCTGAAAAGCCTATTGACGGGTGACACTTGGCATCCTATGGTGCTGCCACATGGCATGTTGATGTCAGCATCCATCATGATGATGTCATCCTTCCATGTCAGCTGTTGATGTCATGCTGATGTCAACAATACGGATGATGATGTGGCCCCTGTTGACTTGCCCTATTTTACTGCAACTTTGACCGCGAATATATTTCAATCTATAACTTTTTTTGACGAGTTGTTTGTGCTGTTAGAAATCTTGCGATGCGATCTTCATGATCATGCCATTTCCACTGAGTTTTGAGAACTTCGATTTTTTTCCCTTTCTTTGTCTACTGGAGCCATTCTAAGCATTCTGAGTTGCCTCTCTGAGTTCTGTGTTGTTCTTAGCCTTCTCTGGATCCTTTTTGGATCACTTAGTAAGAAGTAATGCAACATTTAGATTTAGGGGTCCAATTTATGAAACCGTACCTCAGGAACACATGGACAATGTGGTCACCTAGTCCATACCTAAACAAGCTTGCAAGATCTCACGAAACTAAAAAATGCCACTCTGTTAGGTTTTTATGCCTTGAGGAGGAATTGGCCAAGAGTCCCTAAAATGGTTTTGGGATGCGACCTGCAACTGGGAATAAAATGAAAACTGAGACTCGGATTGAGGAAACATCGACTCCGATGGATAACTGGGATAGTATTTCAGCTAGAGCACCCCTCACTCTCAGGTGCCATGCCTCAAAAGTTGTTTTACTCATGGATTTCAAGAACTGGTGTTTTTCTCAGTTTGAAGCAATGCAACATTTGGATTAAGGGGTCCAATTTATGAAACCATGCCTTGGGAGCAGATGAAAAATGTGGTCACCTAGTCCATGCCTAAACAAGCTTGTATCATTTCACAGAACTCAAAAATGTTGCTTTGTTAGGTTTTTATCCCCCGAGGAGGTATTGGCCAAGAGTCAATGAAATGGTTTGGGAAGTGACTTGCAACTGGGCATATAATGAAAACCAAGACTCAGATTGAGGAACCATCATCTCTGTTGGATTCCTGACGTAGGATTTCAATTACAACACCCCTCAATCCCACGTCCCATGCCTCAAAAGTTGTTTTTTACATTGATTTTGAGAACTAGGGTTTTTCTTAGTAAGAAGAAATGCAACATTTGGATTTAGGGGTCCAATTTATGAAACCATACCTTGGGAGTGGATGGACAATGTGGTCACCTGGTCCATGCCTAAACAAGCTTGAAACAACTCATGAAACTCTAAAATGCCGTTCCGTTAGGTTTTTATCCCCCAAGGATGTGATGTCCATCAGTGATTGGGGTTGGTCATCATGTGTGAGGTCAACCACGTCTTGTTGGGATGGTGGTTGTGCCATTAATGGCAGTGTAGGGAGAGAAAGTTTAGGTAAATTTGAGGTGCAACTCTCTGTGTTGGTTGAGGGAATCACTTGTGCTTCTATGTTTGGGTGGGGAAAAGTTGGTGATGGAATGGTTTGTGGCTTCTTGGGGAGGGCCCCCTATACCACTTCATCCCCTATCCAACTCAGTTTTTTCACTATGATGATATTGGGCATTTGGAATGCCAGCTTGGTGGGCATCATGGATAGATATAACGAGCCCACCCTAATTGCAGGACTTGGTGAGTTGCCTTCTATCAGGTCTTTTTGTATTTTTTTTGAAATAAAGGTTGGGAGGAGTAGTGGGTCATGGACCATGATGAGAACCCTTTGGAATTCATCATTGTATTAACTTTTATTCTTCTTAAGAAAGAGGAGGAAGTCATATACGTCTGTGTTGATGGTGTTGATATTGCACCAAGTCTGCACTTCCTGCCAAATTTCCTTGGTAGTCAAGATATAATGCAATAGATTTATCTCACAGGGTCTCAACTTTGAGAACATGTGATATAATACATGTCTGGTGACATGACATAGTACCAAATTATTTGAATGACATAATTATTTTTCTCACCATAGCTGTTGTGCCACAAGCATACTTGACACCATAGAAGAAACAATTGGTTTTCTGTGTGACCAACTATTAAATAAATAGGTCATTTGTACAAGCTCAGGGTATATGACATACTTAGATGTTGCATCATGGACCATGAAATACTTAGAATTTTATGGGAGAGCCATCATGAAATACTTATAATATGATCAATATTGCGACGTCTATCAAGGAGCTAGGAAACCATCTTGTAGGGATGGAATTTTGTTACACCTGGTAGTTGTGTTACAACCATTAGAAAAATGTGTAGAAACATTAATAACCATAGGCCCTCAATTTAGATAAGAACAGTAACATAGATGCGTGATGAATAAATATCAATAAGGCTCCTAGTCTCTCCTGTTGGAAATAACAATCTAAGGAACTTACACTCTCCAAACTAGGTCTAATATGTACACATAAACAACTTGTTCACTATTTTTTATGGTGGGTCAAACCTATCTTCAATTTATCTATCATATGTGTTGGTAAAGTGCATGATTAGGTGTTAGTTCATGGTTTAGGATATGTTTATCTCAATTTTTATCCCAGAGTTGGGCACTTCATTTGGGGAAACAAGACAAAATTGACTCAAGGGTGAGTCAACAAGTGTGGTCCAAGATTGTTGGTCCCTTCATTTTGATGGAGGACATGTTGGTACATACTCAACATACAAAGAAATTTGAGTTGTGTCACACATAATAAAGACCGTAAATTCAATAAAGAGTATCATAGATGGTTGTAGCCATGAACAAAGATATTAGGCATGAATTTAGGTGGCTAAAGAAATAGAGTGGTGAAGGTGGCTAAACAAACTTGTGGGAGCTTACGAAAGTCTGTTATGCTGCTCGGTTTGGATTTTATGCCCCCAGACCAAATTGGCCACATGTCCTTGAATGGCTTGAGGAGGCAAGTCGCAACTCACGATAAAACTCAAACTAGGACTTGGATGAAAAATCTGTCAGTTGCATTGGATTCAGAGCACCGGGTTTTATCTAGTGGGGCCCCTACACTATCATTTTGTCGACCGAAAAACCATTTGTTGGAGTATCTATGACACTAGGGTTTTGGTCAATGAGGCATAGTGAAATTTCTGAAGAGGAGGTCGATTTTCAAGAACACTATGTCGGGCATTTTTGGCTAGTGTAGTTGCATGGGCCTTGGCCAAATAGACTTACGGGAGCTTACAGAACAATGTTATGATGCTCAGTTTAGATTTTATGCCCCCAGACCAAATTGGCCACATGTCCTTGAATGGATTGAGGAGGTGAGTTGTAACTCACGATAAAACTGAAACCGAGACTCAGATGCATGAACCATCAGTTTCATTGGATCCGAAGCCCCATGTTTCAACTATTGGGGCTACTACACTATCATTCTGTCGACCGAAAAACCATTTGTTGGAGTATCTCCAACACTAGGGTTTTGGTCAATGAGGCATAATGCAATTTCTGAAGAGGAGGTCGATTTTAAAGAACACATTGTCAAGTATTTTTGGCTAGTGTATTTGTGTGGGCCTTGGCCAAATAGACTTGCAGGAGCTGATGAAACTCTGTTATGTTGCTCGATTTGGATTTTATGCCCCCAGACCAAATTGACCACATGTCCCTGAATGACTTGAGGAGGTGAGTTTCAACTGGCTATAAAACTCCAATCGGGACTCGGATGAATGAACTGTCAGTTGCATTGAAGCCATAGCACCGGGTTTCAGCTAGTAGGGCCCCTCCGCTATCATTTTGTCGACCAAAAAACTGTTTGTTGGAGTATCTACTACACTAGGGTTTTGGTCAATGAGGCATAATGCAATTTCTGAAGGGGAGGTTGATTTTCAAGAACATTGTGCCGAGCGTTTTTGGCTTGTGTAGTCCCCAAGCCAATAAATTATATTAACTAAGTTACAACACAACAAATATAACAACCCTTAAAACAAGTTATCATTAAATGAAAGGGGGCTGAAAATGGTATGGTATGCCTTGCCTTGCCTTGCATTATATGGTATGGTCTGACTTGCCTTGCCTTGCATTATATGGTATGGTATTGTATGGTATGCATTGCCTTGCCATTGTATGGTATGCATTGGTAATGGTATGGTATGGTATGGTATGGTTTGATATGTGCTGTATGGTATGGTATGGTATGGTATGCATTGGCAATGGTATGCATTGGAAATGGTTTGCAAAGGAAATGGTTTTCAAAGGCAATGGAAATGGTATGCATTGACAATGGTATGCATTTTCTTGCCATTGTATGGTATGCACTGGAAATGGTATGCATTACCTTGCCATTGTATGGTATGCATTGGCAATGGTATGGTATGCATTGTATGGTATGGTATTCATATCCTTGCCATTGTATGGTATGGTATGGTATGGTATGATATGCATTGCCTAGCCATTGCATACCATACCATATCATGGTATGATATGGTATGGTATGACATACCTCACCACTGCCTTGTTCCATACCATACCATACCATTGAAGTGGCAGTGGGTCTTTCTCCATGAGGTAATGAGTCCAAGAATCATGGTATGTATCACTCTGATATTTGAAGCACTTGAACATGCTGTATTGAATCATTCTTTATTTCATAATGTTTGCTTGGATTTTATGCTCTTTGCCTTGTTTAAACCTGGGAGGGTGACATGTTTCCCTAGTAAGTTGGTTTCCCTTCAGGATGGGTCATTACTAGGTAGATACTTGAAGAGTCATCATCTGTTCCATCCATACTTACCACTTTCCATCCTCATCCCTTCCACATCCCCATCTTTTGGGCATTGGGATAGGCCACACTAGGAAGGGTTGTACCTTACCTCATGGGAAGAAGGGGTTGAAGGCCCAGAGGGTAAAAGTAGCCGAAAAGAGTTAACATCCAATTTTGAAACCTTCAAGATGTTTTTCCAAGGGATCCCCAAGAAAGCAGTGAAAATATTCTCAGTAAGAAAAGGGGACCCACAAAATAACATGAACACTCAAGGTATTAGTTGATGGATATGAGGTCTCATCACGAGCCAACCTATGATGACCATGAACATGTAGCAGTATGACATTACCACCTATATGGTCCCCAAGCCATGGTAGTGGTTGTTGGTTGCATAGCCAAAACAAAGGGGGTCTCATCACGATCCAACCTTCTCATTTCCGTGAAATGTTTTGTGGATGACATTGTCACCTCTGGTCACCAAGCCAAGACAGTGGCCCTCAACTATTCCCTTGTAGCACAAGAGAAAAGATCAAAAGAAAGAAAGCTAAGAATAAATGGAAATGAATGAGCTAGGGAACAATTGCATTCATAACAAGGTGCAACTCACCCTCCACAAAGGCACCCATAGATAAGACTCTACATTTCCCTGTTATCACATGCACCCCATGCCCAAAGGTCTACCCCATGCCACTTCATATACTTACATGACTTGGATTAGGCTCCAGCTGGGAAAAACCCTATAATTAAGGGATATTAACCCAATAGGACACCTTGAGACCCTCTCCAAACCTAAAATTTTCAAATTGCATAACCTCTTTAAGAATGTGATTGGGGTTAGGGGGGTTTGATGCACATGTTCATGTGATTTAATTATTAGATGTGTTTTACATACTATGATCCTTGTGACTTATGGACCCTTGGAGGGCATACTTGTTTTCTCTGTAAGATTTTCTCGGTGAACATATATGCATGAGGGGATGACTAGCTCGAACCTTCATGAGGGCTCAAAGCCCACCGATGGATGCTGAGACCCCAAGCTAAGAGGCATGATAGAGATTATTGATTTGCATCAGAAAGAAGAGGGTAGTTTCCTTTGGAGGCACTTTAGCAGACCTATATCTAAGGTTTCATGCTCCTCCCACTTGGACGTTAGCCCTTGAAGGCTCTAGACGTCACCCATGAGCTAGGGTTTGTCATTTTGGAGGCATTTATGAGGATAATGGCACATGTGGGCATGGTTTGAGGCCTTTGAAGGCCTAAAGTTTCATCCACCTTGCTCAAAATTCCACATATGGGGCTCAATGTCACCTTAGAGGGGCATGGATTCACCCTTGGAGGATATTTTAAATGCAAATTTACTTAATTATGTCAAAATTTATTTTTTGTAACAAATTGGCTAGGTTGGCCCTGTTTTTTGACCTAAAGTAATTAAAGGTCAAGTTTTTGTATAAATAAAAAAAAATGACATTCATTTTTCATCATCACTCCTCACACACAAGTGGTGGACTGAAATTTTCGCCCTCTTTTAGGGCTATTGGTTGGAATAACTAGTGCGCATCTCTCGAGGAAGCTTTATGGTGGTGTTTCTTGGCATTTTTCATGGCGGAATGGTCTTCAACTAGGGTTTGAATTGATTATTCTTGGTGAAGTAAGTAGAAAATATGTATTTTATTCATGTAATGAATGTTTGTGGTAATTTTTGCTTGATTCATGTTAAAGATCATGAAATTGCTTGTTTAAACCCCAGGGGAGAAACATAAGTGCTTCTTTCTCCTTACAACTTTCTCTACTATCTTGAATTTCCAAGTATACATTATTTTGGAAGTGATTACTAGAGCCCTAAAGTGCTAGCTCTCTAGTATTTTCACCCCAATTACTAATTATCTTTTTTCAAAGCTTAAGGAAGGAAGGTACGCTAGGGCTTAGAAGTGCCTATTCTCTAGCAAAACCTCTCTTAAGATTTAGATGCTTGAGGCCTTGAAGTTCCAACACCTCTTGCATCTACCTCTTCCCTTGGAAAAGTATGATAATTGCTTCACTTCCCAAGTAATATCGCTGCTATTATTGACTCCATAACCCTCTAGAGGCACTAATTTCTATGCTCTTGTGGATGAATGAGATCAAAACAACTATCAAATAGTTTTCTGAAGCCCTTACTAACCCTTCACTTACATTAACCTAGTCTAGTGAAACTAACCCTACCTTGCTTCTATTATAACTTCTGTTACAATGACCTTTTAGCAGCCCACCTAATCTTACAAGCTAATTAAATCAACCCAGAAATTTGCATGAAGCAAAGTATTATCAACCAAAGCTAAAGTGTACAATTAATTGCCCTCTCAAAGTGCATTTATGAAGGTTTATTACTGCTGTCATTACTCTTGTTTTTCTGCTGTTACAATCATCTTAGGCAGTTTTTTGAAGTTCATTTTCTGGTTGATACATCTCTAAGAACTTGCATGTGACAAAATACTATCATTGGAGCTTTAAATACCTTGTTATATTGTCTATACAAGTGCATTTTCTGAGATACATTGCAGTTTTTACCATTCACTTATTGTTGTTATCTACTTACCATTTGTTGCTGCCAACATTTATTTTATGTATTTGATGTCTCGTTGAAGCATTAATATCAATTGTTGTTTATAAACTACCATAACGTTTGTTGTAGTCTTGGTAAAGGGCATGCATGCATTCATATGGTATGGTATGGTATGCATTGGCAATGGAATGGTATGCATTGCCTTGCCATTGTATGGTATGCATTGGCATTGGGATGGTATGGTATGGCATACCATACCATTGCCTTGTATGGTATGGTATACCATTCATGTTATGCATGGCATGGTATGCATTGCCTTGCCATTGTATGGTATGCATTAGCAATTGTATGGTATGATATGGTATGGTATGCATTGGTATGGTATACATTGGCAATGGTATGCAAAGGCAATGACAATGGTATGCATTGACAACTCTATGCATTGGAAATGGTATGCATTTCCTTGCCATTGTATGGTATGCATTGGTATGGTATGGTATGGCATACTGTACCATTTCCTTGTATCATATGGTATACCATTCATGTTATGCATGGTATGATATGCATTGGAAATGGTATGGTATGGTATGGTATGCAAAGGAAATGACAATGGTATGCATTGTATGGTATGGTATGCATTGGTATGGCATGGTATTGGATACATTGGCAATGGTATGCAAAGGCAATTACAACTTTATGCATTGGCAATGGTATGCATTGGTATGGTATGGCATACCATACCATTTCCTTGTATCATATGGTATACCATTCATGTTATGCATGGTATGATATGCATTTCCTTGCCATTGTATGGTATGCATTGGCAATGGTATGGTATGGTATGATATGGCATGGTATGCATTGTATGGTATGGTATGCATTGGAAATGGTATGCAAAGACAATGGAAATGGTATGCATTGGCAATGGTATGGTATGCATTGGTATGGTATGGTATTGGATACATTGACAATGGTATTCAAAGGAAATTGCAACTTTATGCATTGGCAATGGTATGCATTTCCTTGCCATTGTATGGTATGCATTGGCAATGGTATGGTATGGTATGGTATGGCCATACCATACCATTTCCTTGTATCATATGGTATACCATTCGTGTTATGCATGGTATGACATGCATTGCCTTGCCATTGTATGGTATGCATTGGCAATGGTATGGTATGGTATGGTATGACATGGTATGCATTGTAAGGTATGGTATGTAATGGTATGGTATGGTATGGTATGGTATGCAAAGACAATGGCAATGGTGTGCATTGACAACTTTATGCATTGACAATGGTATGCATTGTATGGTATGGTATGGTATGGTATTGGACACATTGGCAATGGTATGCAAAGGAAATTGCAACTTTATGCATTGGCAATGGTATGCATTGCCTTGCCATTGTATGGTATGCATTGATTTTCCATTGTATGGTATGCATTGGTATGGTATGGTATGGTATGGCATACCATACCATTGCCTTGTATCGTATGGTATACCATTCGTGTTATTCATGGTATGATATGCATTGCCTTGCCATTGTGTTGTTTGCATTGGCAATGGTATGGTATGACATGGTATGCATTGTATGGTATGGTATGCAATGGTATGATATGGTATGATATGCATTGGCAATGGTATGCAAAGGCAATGGAAATGGTATGGTATGATATGATATGCATTGTATGGTATGATATGCAATGGTATGGTATGGTATGGTATGGTATGCATTGGCAATGGTATGCAAAGGCAATAGCAATGATATGGTATTGGATACATTGGCAATGGTATGCAAAGGAAATTGCAACTTTATGCATTGGCAATGGTATGCATTGCCTTTCCATTGTATGGTATGCATTGGTACGATATGCATTGCCATTCGTGTTATGCATGGTATGATATGCATTGCCTTGCCATTGTATGGTATGCATTGGAAATGGTATGGTGTGGTATGGTATAGTATGGTATGGTATGCATTGTATGGTATGGTATGGTATGGTATGGTATGGTATACATTGGCGATGGTATGCATTGGCAATGGTATGCGAAGGCAATGAAAATAGTATGCATTGGTAACTTTATGGATTGACAATGGTATGCATTTCATTTCCATTGTATGGTATGCATTGGAAATGGTATGCATTGCCTTTCCATTGTATGGTATGCATTGCCTTTCCATTGTATGGTATGCATTGCCTTGCCATTGTATGGTATGGTATGGTATACATTGGCGATGGTATGCATTGGCAATGGTATTGAAATGAAATGACAATGGTATGCATTGGCAACTTTATGGATCAGCAATGGTATGCATTGCCTTGCCATTGTATGGTATGGTATGCATTGGTATGGTATGGTATTGGATACATTGACAATGGTATGCAAAGGCAATTGCAACTTTATGCATTGGCAATGGTATGCATTACCTTGCCATTGTATGGTATGGTATGGAATTGTATGGTATGGTATACATTGGCGATGGTATGCATTGGCAATGGTATCCAAAGGCAATGTCAATGGTATGCATTGCCTTGCCATTGTCTTATATGCATTTCATTGCCATTGTATGGTATTCATTGGTATGGTATGGCATGCATTGGTATGGTATGGTATTGGATACATTGGCAATGGTATGCAAAGGAAATTACAACTTTATGTATTGGAAATGATATGCATTACCTTGCCATTGTATGGTATGCATTGGTATGATATGCATTTCCATTCATGCTATGCATTTCCTTGCCATTGTATGGTATGCATTAGCAATGGTATGGTATGCATTGGTATGGTATGGTATTGGATACATTGGCAATAGTATGCAAAGACAATTTCAACTTTATGCATTGGCAATGGTATGCATTCCCTTGCCATTGTATGGTATGCATTGGTATGGTATGGTATGGTATGCATTGGTATGGTATGGTATGCATTGATATGGTATGGTATTGGATACATTAGAAATGGTATGCAAAGGCAATTGCAACTTTATGCATTTTCAATGGTATGCATTGCCTTGCCATTATATGGTATGGTATGGATTGGCAATGGTATGCATTGCCTTGCCGTTGTATGGTATGCATTGGTATGGTATGGTATGGTATGGTATGGAATACCATACCATTGCCTTGTATCGTATGGTATACCATTCATGTTATGCATGGTATGATATGCATTGCCTTGCCATTGTATGGTATGCATTGGAAATGGTATGGTATGGCATGGTATGCATTGTATGGTATGGTGTGCAATGGTATGGTATGCATTGGCAATGTGATGCAGGAGCATCGCCAACATCAAGCGAGCCAGCGCGGAGACAATCGGACAACTGGACAAGCCCAACTGCAAATTTTGAATTTCTCTTGGAATTGATGCGCAAACATAAATGTGGCAATTTAATGAAGTGCACTTGTATAATGTAAACGAACCTTGAGCGATTTGCTCTCATCCTTAGTAGGTAGAAGGAATTTAAAGTAGTTAATGTAGGTAGATAGAATTTAATTCTATATTAGACAGTTTTAGAGCATAAGAGGGAAACGAGATATAGACACCCTCATTGTGTATTGTAACATAATCAGAAGTAGGAGCATAGAAGAGTATGCAGAGAGTTGTGTAAGAACACCCATGTACATATATTTGGATTAATAGAAAGAGTTTGATTCAAATTCATGGTTTCGTGTTTGTTCTTTGTGTATTGATGTTGAATGATATGCTCATGAATGTTTGCTTCCTATTATACATTTGCTTTATGTGCTGTGTATATTATTTCATGTTTGAGTTTGAAGTATGAAAGGAAGTAGGAATGAATTTCAATTGTTTCTCTATCTGAGCCAAAGGACCTGCAAGGAGTGCAGTCGAAGTGTCTGCAAGGAGTGCGTTGACAAGGGGTTCAGATAGGGTAGCTTTTGTTCTCGTTCATTCAGAAGTGCAGATAGGCACAAGAGCCGTGCAAGGAGTGTGTAGGCTAAGTGAAGTCTCAGGGTTGTGAACCTGAGCAAAACATTTAGAGACTACTGCTACAGGGGTGCACAGGGTCGAAGGGAATTCAACATTTAGGAGTGTTTGAAGGTTGCGGCAAGGAGTGCGCGCAAGATTCTTCTTTAAGACTCGACGCTGAGAGAAAGCTCAGGAGGTATAAGACCTTCAAGAAATCGTCGAAGAGAAGCACATGAAGCTTGTGCCATGGAGTGTTTAGAAGGCGTTGCAAGTTGGCATGCGGGTGGACAAGTTTTCACAGAGGAATACTTGGTTCATTTCGCAGAAAATCATCAGGAAGGACGGACGGTCGGAATTCTCTAAGGATAATTCGCGAATTTCCGTGAGCCGTTAGATCTCGCGGATGAGCAGGGGGAGATACATCGAAGTATTCCCAAAAGGTTCAAAGCTCAGGAGAGACAGGACCATAGATCCGAGCTGTAAGGGTCGTTGGATTTACACGTGGAATTCCATATCGGGGTTTCGTGGGTGGAAGTCCTGTAAAATTTGCAATGGGAACTGCGAAATCATGAAATGCGATATCCCGAAAGCTAAAGGAACAGTGTGGGGCCACAAGAGTCAGTGAAGTGGACAGGTGGCACGCCATTTCGGAGTTTCGCAGGGTGAAGTGCCGAAAACATTGCATTAGGATTCGCGATAGCGCGAAGTCCGAAATGCCGATGGAGTGAAAGGATAATTGAAAATTTAAAGCCCGTGAGTGTGTCAGAGTTTTGGCAAATCGAGATTCGGGAGTCGGTAAGACGAGTTGTTCGACATCGTGAGTGCCGAAATCGCGATAGAGAAAATCCCGAAAGGGTAAAGGAAGGAGAAAGGTCAGCGTTGACGGTTGTCAGGTTTCAGGGATTCAAGAGACCAACGCTCGACCACTGGATTCGCGAAGTCCAATCGCCCGAGTGTAAAGAGGGGATCCCGTGAGAGTTGCTGTGGGTGCAGTTTTCTCGATAGGGAAATAGAAGAGTTGTTTAGAGTTCTTCGGGCCGTGAGAAAAGAAAGATCTTGTGTCAATGTGGACCTTCTGACTTGCGGGTTGAGGGCGTCCGCGTCAAGTTTGGTATCCGAGCATAGAAAGGTTCTTTTCTTTTTGTAGTAGAGAGAAAAGAAGAATTCTCCATGCTGGCAAGGAGAAGGGATAGGCAAACACCCGATCCACCAGAGGAGAGGGAAATGCCGAGAAGAAGAGGCAGGCATATGACAGATCTAGTTATGGAAAGAGAAATGCGTGATCTACGAGCTAGACTCGAAGACATGGAGACAGCACAAAGACGCACAGTCAGTGCTGGGGATCTCAGTGATTTCGAGAGTGACATTGAGGCTGAACATGAAGAAGAAGTTGCAGCCAAAGATGCATCAAACGAGCGTTTGATCAGAGCTATTGCAAGGATGGGTGCAAGAGCGAAGATGGACATTCCAGTTTATGAGGGAAACTTGGATGCAGAGGAGCTTCTAGACTGGATTAGAGCTCTAGACACATACTTTGACTATGAATATGTCAAAGAGGACAAGAAGGTCAAGTATGCTGTCACAAGATTGAAAGAACATGCAACATTGTGGTGGGATGAACTACAAGCTGACAGACATTGCAAGGTCAAGTAGAAGATCAAGAGCTGGGATAGAATGATTGCGAAAATGAAGGTGAAATTCATCCCCAGAGATTATCAAATTACTCTGTTCAGGAGAATGCAGAACCTGAGACAAAAGCTGATGACAGTAAAAGAATACACTGAAGAATTCTATAAACTGAACATCAGGGCAGGTCATCGGGAAAGTGATGATGAAAAAGTTTCCAGATACATGAATGGCCTGAGATATAATATCTAGGATGAGATGAGCATGGTAACCATCCGAACGATGGAAGATGCTTATCAGATGGCTCTGAAAGCTGAAGAGAACCTGAATGGAAAGAAGAGCCAAAGAGGCCGAGGCAGAAGTCATCCCAGAGGCAAATCAGTTGCCCAGGATAAATATCAGAAGCCCAGGGAGGACTGGAAGAAACCTCAGACTCGAACTGAGAGAGGTGGAACCTCACAATGAGGGCAGCATACTGAGCAAAGAGGAGATTATGCTGTTAACGATACTTTTCCTCGTACTAGAGGAAGAGGAAGAGGAAGAGGTGGAGTAATAACATGCTTCACATGTGGAAATAATGGGCACAAGTCTTACGAGTGTCCAGATAAAAAGAAAGAGATTGGAGAATCTCACATCGCCGAAGCACAGAGGCGGGATGTTGAGGCAGAATATGCTGAAGGTGGAAGATCGCTGATGATGCAAAAAGTCCTTTTGACACCCGAGAAGGAGGTGGAGAGTTCAGTCCAAAGGACCAGACTTTTCAGGACTGCTTGCAAAACCAAGGACAGGGTATGCAAGGTCATTGTAGACAGTGGTAGCACGGATAATCTCATTTCTACGGAGATGGTAGAGAAGCTGGAGCTGGAGACGACTGATCATCCAAGCCCATACAGAGTTTCGTGGCTACAAAAAGGACACCAGGTAACCGTCACTAAACAATGTTTAGTTGATTTTAAGATAGGAGGATATAATGATAAGATATTATGTGATGTCATTCCTATGGATGTTTGTCATCTATTGCTGGGTAGACCATGGCAATATGACAGGAATGTGATTCATGATGGAAGAATGAACACATACACCCTATAGAAGAATGGGAGGACTCACATGTTGCTTCCAATTAAGGATAAGGAGGTGAAGCCAGAAGTAAGCAACACTGTACTTCTCATGAGTGGGAAGGAACTTCTTACAAAAGTTAAGAAGAAGGAAGATCCAAAATTCATTGTGGTCAGGAAACCTAGGATTGTTCTGACTAGCACAAGAGTGGATGATTTACCAGATGAAGTTCAGGAACTGCTGGAAGAGTTCGCTGACATAGTAGTGGATGAATTACCTCATTCGTTGCCACCGATTAGAAGTGTGAGTCATCACATTGATCTCATACCAGGAGCCAGTTTTCCAAACAAAGCCACGTATAGATTGACGCTGCAAGATAATGAAGAAGTTAAAACGGAAGTCCAGGATTTATTGGACAAAGGTTTGGTCAGGGAGAGCTTGAGTCCATGTGTTGTTCCAACAGTACTTAGTCCAAAGAAAGATGGAGGCTGGAGGATGTGTACTGACTTGAGGGAGATTAACAATATAACCATCAGGTACATATTTCCATTGCCGAGGATGGACGATCTGATGGATTGCTTGAGTGGAGCAAAGTATTTTTCAAAGATTGATCTGAAAAGCGGTTATCACCAAATCCGCATGAGAGAAGGTGATGAATGGAAGACAACATCCAAAACCAACGAAGGGTTGTATGAATGGCTTGTTATGCCGTTTGGCTTAACAAATGCGCCGAGTACCTTCATGAGGTTGATGAACGAAGTCCTGAGGGAGTTCATCGGAAAATTTGTCATTGTGTATTTAGATGACATACTGATTTTCAGTAAAACAGTGGCAGAGCATCTGAAGCATTTGGCTACAGTGATGCAGAGATTGTAGCAGGAGAAGCTGTTGATAAACATGAGGAAATCCTCATTCATGAAGACAAAGCTCATTTACTTGGGGTTTGTTATTTCGGCAAATGAGTTGAGGATGGATCCAGATAAGGTGGAGGTAATCAAGAATTGACCATCACCGAAGAATATCTTTGAGGTGAGGAGTTTTCACAGATTGGCTAGTTTCTACCAAAAATTCATCAGGAATTTTAGTGGAATTAGTGCAACGATGATGGATACAGTGAAGAAAAGACACAAGTATTTTCACTAGACAGAAGAGGCTGAGAAATGTTTTAATCTGTCGAAGAGGAAGATCACGGAACAACCAATTTTGGTGTTGCCGGATTTCCGAAAGACATTTCAGGTGAAATGCGATGCAAGTGGATTTGCAATCAAGGCAATCTTAAGTCAGGAAGACAGGCCGATAGCATACTTCAATGAGAAGATGAATGAAGCGAAAGTGAAATACTCCACTTATGATAAGGAGTTTTATGCTATCATACAGGCATTGAAGAAATGGAGACATTACTTGATCCCGAAAGAGTTTGTCTTGTACAGTGATAATCATGCACTGTAGTTTGTGACTCAACAAGAAACGTTGAATCAGAAACATGTCAAATGGGTTGAGTATATGCAGAATTTCACTTTTTTGATTAAACACATTTCTGGTACTGCTAACAAAGTGGTTGATGCTTTGATCAGGAAGTGTTTGCTGTTGCAGGAGTTCAAAGTCAAAACGTTAGGTTTTGATGATCTCAGGGACATGTACGCTGATGATCAAGATTTTAAGGAAGCATATGAAGCAGCTGAGAATCCAATTCTCAGAGATAGAAGCCAATGGGTAGAATACATGATCCAGGAAGGATTACTGTTTAGAGGTAATCAACTGTGTAGTCCAAAATGCTCCATGAGGGAGAATTTGCTGAAGGAGAAACACAATGGAGGATTGGCAGGGCACTTTGGTCACGACAAGACATTCACAAAGTTGAATGAGTCATATTTTTGGCTGGGAATGCGAGAAGATGTCAAGAGATTCATGGACAGATGCAGAATTTGACATCATTTGAAGGGAAGAAAACATAATGCGGGGTTTTATAAACCATTTCCAGTAGCAGAGAAGCCGCAGATGGAGTGCATACTGGATAAAAGAATGAGCAAGAAGACCAGGTGAAAGCAATATTTTGAGTATCTGGTCAAGTGGAAGAACCATCCAGTTGAAGATGCCAGCTGGGAGAACGAAGCAGAAATACAGAAGCATGGACAGACCGTGCACAAGCTCATGGACAGGAGCCCATGAAAATTTTCAATCGAGGGAGTATGATGCAGGAGCATCGCCAACATCAAGCGAGCCATCGCGGAGACAATTGGACAGCTGGACAAGCCCAGTTGCAAATTTTGAATTTCTCTTGGAATTGATGCGCGAACATAAATGTGGCAATTTAATGAAGCGCACTTGTATAATGTAAATGGACCTTGAGCGATTTTCTCTCGTCCTTAGTAGGTAGAAGGCATTTAAAGTAGTTAATGCAGGTAGGTAGAATTTAATTCTAGATTAGATAGTTTTAGAGCGCAAGAGGGAAATGGGATATAGACACCCTCATTGTGTATTGTAACATAATCAAAAGTAGGAGCATAGAAGAGCATGCAGAGAGATGTGTAAGAACACCCATGTACAGATATTTGGATTAATAGAAAGAGTTTGATTCAAATTCATGGTTTCGTGTTTGTTCTCTGTGTATTGATGTTGAATGATATGCTCATGAATGTTTGCTTCCTATTATACATTTTCTTTATGTGCTGTGTATATGATTTTGTGTTTGAGTTTGAACTCTGAAAGGAAGTAGGAATGATTTTCAATTGTTTCTCTATCTGAGCCAAAGGTTCCTACAAGGAGAGCAGTTGAAGTGTCCGCAAGGAGTGCGTTGACAAGGGGTTCAGATAGGGTAGCTTTTGTTATCGTTCATTCAGAAGTGAAGACAGACACAAGAGACGTGCAAGGAGTGCACAGGCTAAGCGAAGTCTCAGGGTTGTGAACCTGAGTAAAACATTTGGAGACTGCTGCTGCAGGGGTGCGCAGGGTCAAAGGGAATTCAACACTTAGGAGTGTTTGAAGGTTGCTGCAAGGAGTGCGCACAAGATTCTTCTTTAAGACTCGACGCTGAGAGAAAGCTCAGGAGGTATAGGAACTTCGAGAAATCATCGAAGAGAAGCACATGAAGCTTGTGCCGTGGAGTGTTTAACATGCATTGCAAGTTGGTGTGTGGGTGGACAAGTTTTCACGGAGGAATACTTGGTTCATTTCGCAGAAAATCATCAGGAAGGACGGACGGTCGGAATTCTCTGAGGAGAATTCATGAATTTCCGTGAGCTGTTAGATCTCGTGGAGGAGCAGGGGGAGATACGGAGAAGTATTCCAAAAAGGTTCAAAGCTCAGGAGAGACAGGACCGTAGATCCGAGTCGTAAGGGTCGTCGGATTTACACGTGGAATTCCATATTGGGGTTTCGTGGGTGGAAGTCCCGTAAAAGTTGCAACGGGAATCGCGAAATCTCGAAACACGATATCCTGAAAGATAAAGGAACAGTGTGGGGCCACAGGAGTCAGTGAAGTGGACAGGTGGCACGCCATTTCGGAGTTTCGCAGGGTGAAGTGCCAAAAATATTGCATTAGGATTCGCGATACCGCGAAGTCCGAAATGCTGATGGAGTGAAAGGACAGTTGAAAAGTCAAAGCCCGTGAGTGTGTCAGAGTTTCGGCAAATCAGGATTCAGGAGTCGGTAAGACAAGTTGTTCGACATCGCGAGTGTGAAAATCATGATAGAGAAAATCCCGAAAGGGTAAAGGAAGGAGAAAGGTCAACTTTGATGGTTGTCGGGTTTCGAGGATCCAAGAGACCAACGCTCGACCACTGGATTCGCGAAGTTGGGAAGTCCGATCTCCCAAGTGTAAAGAGGGGATCTCGTGAGAGTTGCTGTGGGTGCATATTTCCCGATAGAGAAATAGAAGAGCTGTTTATAGTTCTTTGGGTCGTGAGAAAAGAAAGATCCTGTGTCGACGTGGACCTTCCCACCTGCGGGTTGAGGGCGTCAGCATCAAGTTTGGTATCCGAGCACAGAAAGGTTCTTTGCTTTTTGTAGCAGAGAGAAAAGAAGAATCCACCATTCCGCCAAGGAGAAGGGACATGCAAACACCCGATCCACCAAAGGAGAGGGAAATGTCGAGAAGAAGAGGCAGGAAGATGACAGATCCAGTTATGGAAAGAGAAATGCGTGATCTATGAGCTAGACTCGAAGACATGGAGACAACACAAAGACACACAGTCAGTGCTGGGGATCTCAGTGATTCCGAGAGTGAGATTGAGGCTGAACATGAAGAAGAAGTTGCAGCTGAAGATGCATCAAACAAGCATTTGATAAGAGCTATTGCAAGGATGGGTGCAAGAGTGAAGATGGACATTCCAGTTTATGAGGGAAACTTGGATGCAGAGGAGCTTCTAGACTGGATTAGATCTCTAGACACATACTTTGACTATGACTATGTCGAAGAGGATAAGAAGGTCAAGCATGTTGTCACAAGATTGAAAGGACATGCAGCATTTTGGTGGTATGAACTACAAGCTGATAGACGCTGCAAGGGAAAGTAGAAGATCAAGAGCTGGGATAGAATGATCGTGAAAACGAAGGAGAAATTCATCCC
This sequence comes from Picea engelmannii, assembly GCA_009831015.1. NCBI lineage: Eukaryota > Viridiplantae > Streptophyta > Pinopsida > Pinales > Pinaceae > Picea > Picea engelmannii. The sequence goes on from ML780334.1 coordinate 589,179, forward strand.
CAGAGATTATCAAATTACTCTGTTCAGGAGAATGCAGAACCTGAGATAGAAGCTGATGACAGTAAAAGAATACACTGAAGAATTCTATAAACTGAACATCAGGGCAGGTCATCGGGAAAGCGATGATGAAAAAGTTTCCAGATACATGAATGGCCTGAGATATGATATCTAGGATGAGATGAGCATGGTAACCATCCGAATGGTGGAATATGGTTGTCAGATGGCTCTGAAAGATGAAGAGAACCTGAGCCGAAAGAAGAGCCAAAGAGGCCGAGGCAAAAGTCATCCCAGAGGCAAATCAGTTGCCTAGGATAAATATCAGAAGCCCAGGGAGGACTGGAAGAAACCTCAGACTTGAACTGAGAGAGGTGGAACCTCACAACGAGGGAAACATACTAAGAAAAGAGGAGATTATGCTGATAAAAATACTTTTCCTCATACTAGAGGAAGATGAAGAGGAAGAGGTGGAGTAATAACATGCTTCACATGTGGAAAGAATGGGCACAAGTCTTAAGAGTGTCCAGAAAAAAAGAAAGAGATTGGAGAAGTTCACATTGCCGAAGCACATAGGTGGGATGTTGAGGAAGAAGACGCTGAAGGCGGAAGATCGCTGATGATGCGAAAAGTCCTTTTGACACCCGAGAAGGAGGTGGAGAGTTCAATCCAAAGGAACAGACTTTTCAGGACTGCTCGCAAAACCAAGGATAGGGCATGCAAGGTCATTGTAGATAGTGGTAGCATGGATAATCTCGTTTCTACGGAGATGGTAGAGAAGCTGGAGCTAGAGACGACTGATCATCCAAGCCCATACAGAGTTTCGTGGCTACAAAAAGGACACCAGGTAACCGTCACTAAACAATGTTTAGTTGATTTTAAGATATGAGGATATAATGATAAGATATTATGTGATGTCATTCCTATGGATGTTTGTCATCTATTGTTGGGTAGACCATGGAAATATGACAGGAATGTGATTCATGATGGAAGAATGAACACATACACCCTAGAGAAGAATGGGAGGACTCACATGTTGCTTCCAATTAAGGATAAGGAGGTGAAGCCGGAAGTAAGCAACACTGTACTTCTCATGAGTGGGAAGGAACTTCTTATAGAAGTTAAGAATATGAAGATCCACAATTCATTGTGGTCAGGAAACCTAGGATTGTTCTGACTAGCACAAGAGTGGATGATTTACCAGATGAAGTTCAGGAACTATTGGAAGATTTCGCTGACATAGTAGTGGATGAATTACCTCGTTTGTTGCCACCGATTAGAAGTATGAGTCATCACATTGATCTCATACCAGGAGCCAGTTTGCGAAAAAAATCCACATACAGATTGACGCCGCAAGAGAATGAAGAAGTTAAAAGGAAAGTCTAGGATTTATTGGACAAAGGTTTTGTCAGGGAGAGCTTGAGTCCATGTGCTGTTCCAACAATACTCAGTCCGAAGAAAGACGGAGGATGGAGGATGTGTACTGAATCGAGGGTGATTAACAATATAACCATCAGGTACAGATTTCCATTGCTGAGGATGGACGATCTGATGGATTGCTTGAGTGGAGAAAAGTATTTTTCAAAGATTGATCTGAAAAGCGGTTATCACCAAATCCGCATGAGAGAAGGTGATGAATGGAAGACAACATTCAAAACCAACGAAGGATTGTATGAATGGCTTGTTATGCCATTTGGCTTAACAAATGTGTCGAGTACCTTCATGAGGTTGATGAATGAAGTCCTGAGGGAGTTCATCGAAAAATTTGTCATTGTGTATTTAGATGACATACTGATTTTCAGTAAAATAGTGGCAGAGCATCTGAAGCATTTGGCTACAATGATGCAGAGATTGTAGCAGGAGAAGCTGTTGATAAACATGAGGAAATCCTCATTCATGAAGATAGAGCTCATTTACTTGGGGTTTGTTATTTTGGCAAATGAGTTGAGGATGGATCCATATAAGGTGGAGGTAATCAAGAATTGACCATCACCAAAGAATATCTTTGAGGTGAGGAGTTTTCACGGATTGGCTAGTTTCTACCGAAAATTCATCAGGAATTTCAGTGGAATTAGTGCAGCGATGATGGATACAGTGAAGAAAAGACACAAGTCTTTTCACTGGATAGAAGAGGCTGAGAAAATTTTTAATCTGTCGAAGAGGAAGATCACAGAACAACCAGTTTTGGTGTTGCCGGATTTCCGAAAGACATTTCAGGTGAAATGCGATGCAAGTGGATTTGCAATCGGGGAAGTCTTAAGTTAGGAAGACAGGCCAATAGCATACTTCAGTGAGAAGATGAATGAAGCGAAAGTGAAATACTCCACTTATGATAAGGAGTTTTATGCTATCATACAGGCATTGAAGAAATGGAGACATTACTTGATCCCGAAAGAGTTTGTCTTGTACAGTGACAATCATGCACTGCAGTTTGTGACTCAACAAGAAAAGTTGAATCAGAAACATGTCAAATGGGCTGAGTATATGCAGAATTTCACTTTTGTGATTAAACACATTTCTGGTACTGCTAACAAAGTGGCTGATGCTTTGAGCAAGAAGTGTTTGCTGTTGCAGGAGTTCAAAGTCAAAACGTTAGGTTTTGATGATCTCAGGGACATGTACGCTGATGATAAAGATTTTAAGGAAGCGTATGAAGAAGCTGAGAATCCAATTCTTAGAGACAGAAGCCAATGGGTATAATACATGATCCAGGAAGGATTATTGTTTAGAGGTAATCAGCTGTGTATTCCGAAATGCTCCATGAGGGAGAATCTACTGAAGTAGAAACACAGTGGAGGATTGGCAGGGCACTTTGGTCACGACAAGACATTCACAAAGTTGAATGAGTCATATTTTTGGCCGGGAATGCGAGAAGATGTCAAGAGATTCATGGACAGATGCAGAATTTGCCAGCATTCGAAGGGAAGAAAACAGAATGCGGGGTTTTATCAACCATTACCAGTAGCAGAGAAGCCACAGATGGAGTGCATACTGGATAAAAGAATGAGCAAGAAGACCAGGTGAAAGCAATATTTTGAGTATCTGGTCAAGTGGAAGAACCATCCAGTTGAAGATGCCAGCTGGGAGAACGAAGCAGAAATACAGAAGCATGGACAGACCGTGCACGAGCTCATGGACAGGAGCCCATGAAAAGTTTCAAGCGAGGGAGTATGATGCAGGAGCATAGCCAACATCAAGCGAGCCATCGCGGAGACAATCGGACAGCTGGACAGGCCCATCTGCAAATTTTGAATTTCTCTTGGAATTGATGCACGAACATAAATGTGGCAATTTATTGAAGCGCACTTGTATAATGTAAACGGACCTTGAGTGATTTGCTCTCATCCTTAGTAGGTAGAAGGCATTTAAAGTAGTTAATGAAGGTAGATAGAATTTAATTCTAGATTAGACAGTTTTAGAGCGCAAGAGGGAAACAGGATATAGACACCCTCATTGTGTATTGTAACATAATCAGAAGTAGGAGCATAGAAGAGCATGCAGAGAGCTGTGTAAGAACACCCATGTAGATATATTTGGATTAATAGAAAGAGTTTGATTCAAATTCATGGTTTCGTGTTTGTTCTCTGTGTATTGATGTTGAATGATATGCTTATGAATGTTTGCTTCCTATTATACATTTTCTTTATGTGCTGTGTATATGATTTCATGTTTGAGTTTGAAGTCTGAAAGGAAGTAGGAATGAGTTTCAATTGTTTCTCTATCTGAGCCAAAGGTTCCTGCAAGGAGTGCAGTCGAAGTGTCTGCAAGGAGTGTGTTGACAAGGGGTTCATATAGGGTAGCTTTTGTTCTCGTTCATTCAGAAGTGCAGACAGGTACAAGAGCCGTGCAAGGAGTGCACAGGCTAAGTGAAGTCTCAGGGTTGTGAACCTGAGTCAAACATTTGGAGACTGCTGCAGGGGTGCGCAGGGTCGAAGGGAATTCAACACTTAGGAGTGTTTGAAGGTTGCCACAAGGAGTGCGCACAAGATTCTTCTTTAAGACTCGACACTGAGAGAAATCTCAGGAGGTATAGGACCTTCGAGAAATCATCGAAGAGAAGCAGAGGAAGCTTGTGCCGTGGAGTGTTTAGCAGGCGTTGCAAGTTGGCGTGCGGGTGGACAAGTTTTCACGGAGGAATACTTGGTTCATTTCACAGAAAATCATCAGGAAGGACGGACGGTCGGAATTCTCTGAGGAGAATTTGTGAATTTCTGTGAACCGTTAGATCTCGCGGAGGAGCAGGGGGAGATACAGCGAAGTATTCCCAAAAGGTTCAAAGCTTAAGAGAGACAGGACCGTAGATCCGAGCCGTAAGGGTCATCGGATTTACACGTGGAATTCCATATCAGAGTTTCGTGGATGGAAGTCCCGTAAAAGTTGCAACGGGAATCGCGAAATCACGAAACGCGATATATCGAAAGCTAAAGGAACAGTGTGGGGCCACAGGAGTCAGTGAAGTGGACAGGTGGCACGCCATTTCGGAGTTTCGTAGGGTGAAGTGCCGAAAACATTGCATTAGGATTCACGATACCGCGAAGTCCGAAATGTCGATGGAGTGAAAGGACAGTTGAAAAGTCAAAGCCCGTGAGTGTGTCGGAGTTTTGGAAAATCGAGATTTTGGAGTCGGTAAGACGAGTTGTTCGACATCGCGAGTGCCGAAATCGTGATAGAGAAAATCCCGAAATGGTAAAGGAAGGAGAAAGGTCAGCGTTGACGGTTGTCGGGTTTCGGGGATTCAAGAGACCAACGCTCGACCACTGGATTCGCGAAGTCGCGAAGTCCGATCTCCTGAGTGTAAAGAGGGGATCCCATGAGAGTTGTTGTGGGTGCAGATTTCCCGATAGGGAAATAGAAGAGCTATTTAGAGTTCTTCGGGCCGTGAGAAAAGAAAGATCCTGTGTCGACGTGGACCTTCCGACCAGCGGGTTGAGGGATTCGACGTCACAATGGTATGCAAAGGCAATGACAATGTTATAAATCGACAACTTTATGCATTGGCAATGGTATGCATTGCCTTGCCATTGTATGGTGTGCATTGCCTTGCCATTGTATGGTGTGCATTGTCATTGGTATGGTATGGTATGTCATACCATACCATTTCCTTGTATGGTATGATATACCATTCATGTTATGCATGGTATGGTATGAAATGATATGGTATGGTATGGTATGCAAAGGAAATGACAATGGTATAAATCGACAACTTTATGCATTGGCAATGGTATGCATTGCCTTGCCATTGTATGGTGTGCATTGTCATTGGTATGGTATGGTATGTCATACCAAACCATTTCCTTGTATGGTATGATATACCATTCATGTTATGCATGGTATGGTATGCAATGATATGGTATGGTATGGTATGCATTGGCAATGGTATTGAAAGGCAATGGAAATGGTATGCATTGGCAACTTTACCATTAACAATGGTATGCAAAGGCAATGGAAATGGTATGCATTGGAAACTTTATGCACTGGCAATGGTATGTATTGCCTTGCCATTGTATGGTATGCATTTCCTTGCCATTGTATGGTATGCATTGGCAATGGTATGTGTTAGCATTCCAAGAGTCACTCTCAGACTGCAAATGGGAGTAAGCTTGGTAACGTAGAATTTGTTTTGAATAAGTTTAAAATTAGGGATCAACAAGATAGAGTAAGGAAAAGATAACAAAGGTCATTGTAGACCAGTGATGGACCATTGGGAAATGGAGTCATAAGCACTCTATTCCTTGAAGGAATTTAAGATACCTATCAGACAAAGGATCTATTTGATGATAAAGGGAAGAATATAAGAATTGACATAAAGATGAACATTCGCCAAGCAAAGTTCCTCTCTGCAAAGAGAACTAAGAAATGTTTGAAAAATAAACAATGGTATATGAGCAAGTTTACAACAAATCTTTTGTTGTTCCAGGGATCCATAAATCAAAGATAATACGATCAAACAACAATAAGAAAATAATGAATAACACATAAAACAATCTAATAAAATAACTCATTTGAATCTTCAATAACATAAGAGTTTACAACCCATGCCCCTTAGGCTTACAAACTAAATAGACAATCCTTTTTGTTCCTAAATCTCTCTCAGGTCTCTTTACTACTGAACTTGACTACTACCAAAAAACATTGCTTAAATACAAAATCCCCCCACTTATCAGTTCCTACTTTTGCTCATAATATAATTAAACTACAACAAACATATTTGCAAAATCTTGAACTGCTGAAGATGCCAAATCTTCCACTTGTGCCTTTGGATTCCTTCGACTGCTACCTTATCTCCTTGGATATGGGTTTGCTGGCAAATCTTGTTTGTCATCTTCTAGTGCCTTAAAAACTGCATTTGACTGCCACTTGTCCACAAAATTAGGAACAAATTCGAATTGGTTGCTGATATACTCAATTAGTGCCTTGAAAGCAGGGATACTTTGCCACTTGTTGTCAACTGATCCTTATCCCTTGATTTCTTCTGTCGAATCATCATGCTACTTAAATATGCTCTGCCTTCCCATGCTATGACACATGTAGATACAAGCTGCCTAATAGGTTTATATGTATAGACTTATCTTTCATATCAACTTTGAAGTCGATCCTTCCAAGATGGCACCTTATTTAACTTATCATACATAAGGAAAAGTTGCTGACTGCTGTAACACATCTGTATGAGTAGTATTAAAACCATTGCACACTTAGAATATGCACAGAACAAAAGTTCATCCTCCCTAGCAAAACATGCAACACTTGGTTAATATCGGTCAAGCCAAAATTGACCTTGCCACAACTTTAGATGGTTGATATGACATATTTGCATATCTTTGGGAAATAAGCCTTCTGATAAGGCTTCTTCCTGACTATCACTCCAACAGGAACCCATAAATCAAATGCAATGATACTATAAAGTAGAACATTGCACCAAAGTGTTTCAAATTTTATGCCAGTACATAAAAAGAAATACTGCATCTCTGTGATCTCTCAATAAAGGTTGTCTCGGAATCTACATTCACAATACATCCATACTTACTCAAGACTATCAACTGTTCGAAATTATCTAATTAGCTTCATAACCCGATTCAAATGAACAAACATATAAATAAGGATATTGCTAGTTTCATGTGCTCTCCTTAGTATTACATAGCATTTGTTTGTCCATTCTTTGTTTCAGGCTGCTGAAGAGATTCTAACCCAGACAACTCAGACACTTTCAATTCTGTCACTGCCTTTACATTGGACTTGTAGAAATAAAAATATACCTCAAAGGCATCTGCTTTAGGTTTCCTGCCATTCTTTTCTGCACTCTGTCTATTAAAACAACTTGGCAATCCTCTGTAAATGATTTTTGCAGTGCCCAAATGATTTCGTAGAGCATCTCCTCTGCACATCCATGCCTCAATGCTTGGCCCGTAACTTGTTTATGAGGGAAGATGCAGGAAATCCTTCCTCATTCTTGGCTTTCACACTCCAAGAAGTATCCTATGGGAAACACTGTCTCTGGATATTCAATGTGTAAAGGCTGCTCTTCTGCCAATGGTGATCCTGATATTCTCAGAGCAAGGCTAGTAATACAACCCACAACACCAACATTAATGATATCACTTTTGTCGTGTAATTTCTTCAGGTAGCATACAAAAAGACTGCGAACTCCATATAGAATATTTTTTTTTTGCAGAGGATCCTCCCTCTCCAAGTGATCTCTTGAAACCTTTCCTCTTGACAATCCTTGAACCGAATCCGAAAATGGAGCCTCATGACAACACTTGGAGTTTTGGGAAGTCGTTGGCATTGCTTGGCAATAATCTACGACACCTTGCACACTTTGCCTTTGAATATGGATGTTGTCGATGTTTTATGCCCGATCACCAAGCTTTGGATAGAGTATGGCATCTTGGCTCAGTTCAACACTTGGCATCTAGAGTTTGAAAGGATTTGTTGGAAACACATTTCAGTTTTTTCATTTTTGTGTTGGGGAAATATTCCACATCATCGGTGCAAGGAGGCTATATGGTGTTTAAAAACGCCAACGGTCCCATATCTTATTGACGCGTTGAGCACATTATGGACCTCTCCTTGGTGGCTTGGTTTGGCGTTTGTGCACTGGCTTTGTGTTGTGTATTGTGACTTGGTATAGGTGTTATCTTGATATGTAGTGTGGCTAATGGATTGATAATTGATAGATATTTGGTAATATAGAAAAAGTCACTAATGCACACACCACCCTTTTGCTTAACAAGACTTCTCCCTTTTTTAAATAAAATAATATTTAATAACAAAAATAAAACTAATTTTATTTTTTGTTAAAAAACATTAAAAACTTAGGATCTGAAGAATATGACAATAAGAAAGTTTAATAATAGCTTTGTCACTTTGAATGCATATCATAGGCCAGGGATTACTGGATTTTTGGGCAGAAGCGATGAATGGAAACCCGTCAAGACTCAATGGGGACTTTGGAGACTATGACAATGGGCAAATGACCATGGAAATTTGGCGAATCTAGCACGAATTTGATGAAGGCACTAAAAGTTTAGTGGTACATTTTGAGCGCTAATAGTATGCATTGACATTGGCAATGATATGCATTGACAATGAAAATGGTATGCATTGGCATTGGTATTTTATGGTATGACATACCATACCATTGCATTGTATGGTATGGTATGCAAAGCCAATGGAAATGGTATGCATAGGAAACTTTATGCATTGGCAATAGTGTGCATTGCCTTGCCATTGTATAGTATGCATTGGTATTGGTATGGTATGGTATGACATACCATACCATTTCCTTTTATGGTATAGTATACCATTTGTGTCATGCATGGTATAGTATGCATTTCCTTGCCATTGTATGGTATGCATTGGAAATTGTATGGTATGGTATGGTAAGCATTGCCTTTCCATTGTATGGTATGCATTGACAATGGCAATGGTATGCATTGGCATTGGGATGGTATGGTATGGCATACCATACCATTTCCTTGTATGGTATGGTATACCATTCATGTTATGCATGATATGGTTTGCATTGCCTTTCCATTGTATGGTATGTTATGCATTATATGGTATGGTATGGTATGGTATACATTGGCAATGCTATGCAACGAAAATGTCAATGGTATGCATTGGAAACTTTATGCATTGGCAATGGTATGCATTGACTTTCCATTGTATGGTATGCATCACCTTTCCATTTTATGGTATGCATTGGCAATGACAATGGTATGCATTGCCTTTCCATTGTATTGTATGCATTTCCTTGGTATTGTATGGTTTGGTTTGGTATGGTATGCATTGCCTTTCCATTGTATGGTATGCATTGGCAATGGTATGCCTTGCCTTGCCATTTTATGGTATGCATTGACAATGGTATGGTATGGTATTGTTAAGAACCTATACCAGATATGTAAATATACTTCAATAATACCAAGAATAAACCATAAACCATTCACCATAACATGAACACAAGAAATAGAGAAAACCCTTGAGGTAGGGCAACACCATACAATGGATCCTATTATGGAAGGGATCCTCTCCTGTTCACTTGC